>LOEQ01001074.1:234911-251458 GCA_001685075.1 Bramus lutescens
TATTAACCAATGAAAGTAACACATAGACAGATGACCCTCCTACATCATGCATGCTGGTGGCTTGCATGTTTGTCCTGGAACCGTGCTGTGGATAGAGATTCCAAGACCAAAGAGAGGCCTGTCTGTCCTTTGCTTTATTTAGTGTGTTCTTGATGTCTTTCGACTCCAGAAACTTGAGGCTTGCTATGTGCAGTCTTGTTCAGTGTAGTTCTTGGAAGCAAGAAGAATCGAGGGTCAAGTGAGATAAGTATCAATGTTAAGATGACCTTAAAAGTCAGCCCCTTCAGTTCTACCATGACATTTTAAGTGAGCAGGCTGCAAATAAGAAATAATTGCCCATGGCCACAGGAAAGTTGATAGTAAAATTTAAAGAATGTACTATTGACTGTTGATGTCCTGTCCCTGTCTCCTATGTCCTTGACACTTAGTGGGTTAGAAAACTTGAATTTTAGTCCATACCCCAAAACAACACTGAGCAGACTGCATGTACACAGACACCAGGATGACTTACAGGGACACTGGAGTGTGAGCACTCTTTCAAGCCAAATAAAGAAGCAGAGACAACTGATATGTGGGGGTGGGGGACAGATAGACAGAGACAGAGGAGAGACAGAGAGAATTAACATGTATGTATATCTTTGTTTATGCATATATGTGTGTCCATATGTACACACACAAGTATGTTTGTATTCATATATGTTTGAATAGGTGGGATAGACATGTGTGAGCATGTATATGCAAGAGTAGGCACATGTGTAAATTCATGCATTCACACACGTGTGTGAGCACTAGAGTGCATGTACATTGGTGTACACATATGTGTCTGTGCATGCATATGAAAGTGTGGCTCCCTTGGAGGATCTCAGTGAGGTTTTTGTCTGGAAAGATGGAGGAGGGCAGAGAGTTTCTAACGTCTCTTCCCTGAGAAGCTACACTTCTGGACACCATCTATCAAAGGGGGTAAGCATTTGCAATGAATTCTGGGGACAAAATACGACCTTTCCAGGTACAATCATGGACGCTTGTGTTGCTTTAAAGCAATCCTGAACTCAAAGAAAAAGAAAAGACCAGTTCTGTTTTTACTTCTTGTCAGTCGCACTGTGCTTTGCTTCTTTTCGCGTCTGAAGATATAGCCTGAACAAGACCTGTAAGAAGATCCGGGGCAGACAGCAGGGGGCCTGTAGTCTAGAAGCAATGAGGCAGATTTCTACAGGCACTCCACTGCGGGAGCTGGGGTAAAGTCAGCATGTTCCCCTCCTGGCTCCAGCTGCTGCTCATCCTTCAGTATTTCATCTTCCTGAGGAGAACATCGACCCAGGAAACAGAGCCCTGTGTTCTTGCTAGGTAAAAAGCCCACCCACATGGTTTGTGAAGGAAGTTCAACTGCACACAGTCCTGCCACCGAAGCACAGGCTTCACACAGCCCTCGCTGCCTGATCATGCTCACTGCAGTAAGTAACCTGTATCGGGTTGCATCTAAATTGTAAGGGTTACTTTTCTGAAGCACTCTTTTGGGGGTTATTATAGGAACAGTTGTCTGGAAATAAATGGGAATAAGAAAAACAGGCCTCTCCCAAGAAAAGAAAAACACACAGAAAAAAAAATACACAGCAATAAAGTATTGTATTAAATGTCTTATGGGTACATGTCTTTTGCCCTACTTTCTGCCAATTAAATTAGATTTAACTGAAACATCAGTTTCTCAGAGAGAAACATCTTCCTCTCAGCTCAAAACTAGACACTGAGCACTGGTAGAGGTCAGTGAACTTCTCACACTGCGAACCCCAAGCTGGGATGAAAGAAGGCTACATGTAAGGAATCATGCCTCAAATAACAGCTGTTCCACTGTTCCAGGGGCCCCTGACTTCCACAGGCAAGCGCTTGAGCATGGCCAGGGAAAGGAAATCCTCTGGGGAGAACCCGAATGAGAAGGCTAGAAACACGGTGTTTTCTACAAGTCAGAGGGCCTACTCCACATTGTGTAACGTCCTTCAAAAAAAAAAAAAAGCCTCTTTTGCACCTCGGACCGTCTCCAGGAGACCTGTCAGACCTTCTCTCTGGACTTTGCTCTCCAGCTCAGGTTGCATGGAAGAAATGAACTTGGCAACTCCCTTCTAGGCTGCAAGAGGGGTGGCCAAGAGTGCCTGAACAGAGCAAACCGCAATCTCTGCTCTCCTGGAGCTGGTCTGAAGGGGACAGAGTGGGCATTCTCGCAGCTGAGCTGAGCTGGTGTTTGAAAAAGCCCTCTTGGACGGCAGCTCTAAATCATTAGGTAGCGTCTGTTTACATGTCCGCTGTAGCCAAGGTGCAGAGCCTGACTCCTCAGACAGCTTCCAACACGGCTTCATTTATGGAGGTAGGCAAAGCAAATAAATAAATAAATAAAAATAAAAACAGAAACAAAAACAAAAAAGAAAACAAAGAAAGGAAGATAAAAGACTTCAAAAGCTAAGCCAGGGTCCCCAAAGAAGAAGAGTAGCCCAAACAACTGCTGCAACATCTGTGGAAGCATGCCCATCCTTAGGGAGCAGAGCTGGCGCAGAGCTAGCACTAGGCAACCTTTCCCTTTCCCTCCCTCTGGCTTCTGCAGGCAGAAATTGGAATCTAGAGGCCATCCAATCAGGATACAAGAATGCATCCTCCCCTCCCTTTCCCCTCCCCTGGCCTCCACGCGCTTCCTGAGACAGGAAACTTTAAATTGCTGGGATGGGCCACCCTAATTGCTACTCTTTTAATAACTTGGTTCACTCCTTGAAGCCTCCGTAAACATTCTGGAAGCAGCGGAATCAGAGCAAGGAGGAAACACTGTGCTTCTTGCACGGCCTCTCTTCTGCAGTGAAACGACTTCCCAGGAACCAGAAAACGTGTCAGTCAGCAAGGTTCTGGGCTCTTCTCCGCAGGCCAAAAAGATTCCTATAACTAATTTCCCCAGTGTCTGCTCATTATCCCCACCCCTCCCGAAATCGCTCCCTGCCATGTCCTATTCTCCAGCCACAATTATTCCTGTGTTGTCTGCATGTGTTGTCCTGTCTATTTGCACCAGCCCGAAGCTTCAGATCCAGCCCAGCATTCCACATTTCCTTAACATGATCCTCGAAAGGACGTAGAAAATGAACAGATTTCCAGGATAAGGATAGTGACAATGCCTGGAGTGGTCTAAAAAAAAAAATAAAACAACTCTCTGGACACCTAAGCAACACCCTATGAGAGCAGAGACCCTAGATGGGCCTCATCTTTTCTTCTTGAAGACTCCCCCTTGCTTCCCTGGTTTAGGACCAAGAACTGTCAGAACCAGCTTTTGGGCGCAGGCTCTGGAAAGATAGAAAATGTCATGAGCATCTTCATAGAGAAGAAACCAATGAAGTCTAAAGCAGTGAAGTCAGCGTCAATGGGAAATGCACACAAGTTCATCTGACCCCATCTCAGTCAACAGGCCAGTCCTTTTCTTTAAAAGTCGTTTGGGAATCTGAATTTCATTTTATGGTGGTTTGTTGTGTCCTGAGGTTGTTTGAAACTCAGGTCTTTGGTGCATGGGTAGGTGGAAGGGTTTTTAAAAGTGTTTGTTTCTGGGTGACAGAAATATGACACTGAGTTTCTTCTGTCATGAAGGAAAAACATATGGCTGACCACGTTGGATGACACTAGGGAGATGTGGAGCCAACATTTACTCACTGTTAGACAGGAAACAAAGAACATATCAAGTATGGATGCCCCCAAAGTCCAACTGGTAAACCAATGAGTTTGATTGGGGTAACCTACAAGAGCAGAAATGACTCAAAGCTAGCTGCATCACCAAAGCCTGCCCCATCATGGGTGGCAGCTCCCAAAAGCTGGGAGCCTGGAGCTCACAGCACAGCCCAAGACAGTTCTACAGGTTGGAGAACTGGAGGAAGCCCCAGCTGGTGAATTCTTCAGCAAATGTGTGTTTTGACTTAAAAACTACCTATCAAGGACCCAGACCAACTGGCCCATGAGAAGCGGGCAAAGCCGTTACCCATATGATGGCAAAGATTCTCTCAAGAGTCCGAGTCAGGATTTATGGGCAAGTGCTCAGTGTGTGCAAAGACAACCAACTGCAGTGTTCTCCCCCGCCACACCATTCTCACAGCCAAAGGCTACTGCTCACCTCAGAGAGGCTATTGCTCACCTACAGCGATCTCCTTTGAGTCTAGCTACCTCTCCCTCTGTGCTGTACCTGACAAACATGCCAAGGTTCCAGCTTGCAGAAGTTAAGGGAATCCAAGCTGATGCCAGCTCCATGCTCCATGGTAGGTGTGTCTGTGTGTATGTCCTTTCTTTATTCCCTCACCTCCCCTAGCCATGATTCGGGGACTCAAGTCATAGAGTGTCCTTTCCAGATAGCTTTGTTTGTCTGAGCTCCTTCCAGACACCTTAGCTAGTGTCTCTGTTTCTCTTAGGCTACTCCATTTGCCTGAGCCTCTTCTTGGCAGCTCAGCTGGTCTGAGAAGCTTTACTTCATTATATACACAGGGGCATGTGAATAGGGTCACTTTCAAGGATCAACTTGAAGGAATGTCTCATTGAAGTCATGTGTTCTGAGGCAAGAGACTTATTATGAGCTGAGTGAATGGTTACTGTGTCAATAGAAAAATGTTTTAAGTCTGAGACTTTTGGCCTAGGATGTTCTGTGGCCTTACAGGCATGAAGCACTAAAAATGGGTATAAAGGGGGGGTAGAGAAAGAAAATCAGGAGAGCTTGTGATCCTGGTAGGAATATGAATTTGCTCAGAGCATCCATAGGGGAAATACAAGGTACCAAAGAAATTGGCTTAGACAGATGTCAGTACTAGGTGGGAGGGTGATAGTGCCGGCTAAAGGACAGCCCTCTGCAAGGGGGCTTGAAGTAGTCAAATAGTAATTGAAATTTTGGACTTTGCATGCTGCCAAGCTTAAATGTAAATTCTTCCTAGATTTGTGATCTAGGCAAATTACCTGAACTATCTTAGGTGTGTGTGTGTGTGTGTGTGTGTGTGTGTGTGTGTACAGGAACTGAGCTCAGGTTACTAGGCTTGGAAGGATATATATACACACAACACACATGTATACCTAGATATGTATATGTCTGTATATGAGAGACAGGGGAAAGAAGAAAAAGAGAACAAGAAAGAGATGTAAAGGATATAAAAGAGACATACAGAGAGAGAGAAGAAAGGAAGGTTGAAATGAAAGGGAAAGAGAAGGAAGAAAAAGCATGCTGAGCCTGTGCTGGTGACAGTGGATGCCTGCCTGGCACCAAGTCTTGCCCTGGCATGGGAATGACGCAGAGAGAGTCAGCGAAATTCAGTCGGCTCTCACATTTCCATCCACCTCAGCGGATGCTTTCTTAGATCCTTTCTAGTCTGCCTCAGGCCTGACATGAGAACTCTGCAGTGACGAAATAGGGATTGACAAAGTCTGTCACATGGTTCTTTCACTGATGAACACAAAATGAAGCCTAGAGAGCAGCTAGTGAGCCTCCCTCTGCTGCCCAGAAGGTTTATGCAAGGGGGAAACACCACCCACGGGAGAAAATTTCAGCTTTACTGTCTTAGTTGAGGAAGGGGAGAGATTGAGACTCTCTGTGACACCGAGGTCATTGCTGTCTGCATTTAAACCTAGTCAGGTGTCTCATGGGGATGATGGAAGAATGGATGCTCTTTGGAAGGAAAAGCTGAAAAAGTTCAAAAACAGGACTGTGAACAGGGTGGTTAACTGCTGGGAATCTCTTCCTAGGTATCCTCATTTGTTGGCGAATCGTGCTGTGATGACAGAAAGTCCAGCCGGCTTTTCTTCATGCCCTCAGAGTTTTGAGGCCACCAAGCAGAAAGAGCTCATTGATCCAAGTGAAGTAAGTTATTGCTTTCTTCTGTACCTGAGAGACCTGATGATCCACAAGGAAGAAAGAAGGCGGTAAGAAGGGATGAGACCAGAGGTCAGGCAGAAGGTGTTCCAATCTCCCTACAATTTCCTGCTTGCTTTGTTTTGGGGCAGTTGTTTCCTTCTCTGAACTTGACTTTCATCCTTCAAAATCAAACAATGGAACACTACGAGAGTTTGCAAAAATAATTTCCAATGCCTACTAAAATAAGTGCTTACCACTGATTAAAAGTCAATCAGGAATTATTTTCTAGGAAATTCATATTGACTCCTTTAAATTCCAAACCAGATTTGCATGAAACTGTGAACTCAAATTTAATCTGTTTCTGAGTGTAATCATATGTTTTTCTGTCTTTTTTTAAATCATTTTTATAATTGTATTCATTTGTTTGTGTATTAATAAAATTTATTGACTGATTGGTGGGAGGTGTGTGGCCATGTCAGAGTACAGCTTGCAGGAGTGAGTTCTCTCTTTCTACCACAGGGGTCCCAGAACCTGAACACAGGTCACTGGTCTTGGTAGTAAATGATACGTATCCTTTATGATGCATCGCCATTCTAGACAATAATAAATATTTACTAAAACTTCTATATAAGTATGAATATTATTTCTGTATCTATGTTGTATGAGTTCATAATTGTTTAGCTGCGATATTTTTTAAGTTGTGATATTTTTATACTACACAAAAAACCTTATTTAACAGGAAGAAAGAGAGCACTGTGTATTAACAGAGTTGGAAATATTGACTTCTTGGCACCAGAAGTTTTAAGGGTTTGCTGGACACCTCTGAGCTGATGACTTTATTATCCTGAATTTTACTGTCCTCATCTGGGTAAGAAAAGAGTCATTACGCAGGAATTTCTATAAGAGCTCTGTCTGCTAGTTTTTATCTCATTTTTTGTGAAGTTTTAGTTTTATTTAATAAGAAATTTTTATGATCAGTTTACAATAGTATACAGGAAGCCTGACTGACACTTGTTTCTTGACTATACAGAAGTCCAGGATCAGGACATATTAAAATTTGTTACCAATCTTTCTCAATGATGCTTAAGTAGTTTCCAGATTTATCACCAATGATGTCAATGCCTTTTCTTCTTGCTGTGACCAAATTGTTCAACAAAAGCAACTTAAGAAAGACAGGGTTTGTTCTGGTTCATGGTTCCAGATGGTACATTTATCATGACAGAGAAGGCATGCAGTAAGAAGTGGAGGTTGCCTGATCATTTGACATCCATTCAGGAAGTAACAAGTGGTACGTGTTAGTGCCCAGCTTGCTTTCACTTATTAACTGAGTCCCCAGGCCCACAAGTTTTTATCTCATTTTGTATACGGAATTTTTTACCTTAATTCAGAAAGCAAATCAGCCAGACTGAGGAGGTGAGTCAGTGTTTCAAAGGAGCCTATGGTAGTCAAGGTGTTTACGGAGCAACTTCCGTGGCCTTGGTGAGCACGGAAAGGATCCAGGTCACTGGATCATTTAGTTATCGTGAAAGACGTATAAGGTTGTAGCGTACTAAGTAATTGTGTCTTTTTTCTATCTAAGCTTCAGGCTGCAAGGTCCTCCAACACCGCACCACCACAAACACTTTTTTTTAAATTTTTATCAACACTGTATATTTTGTGAAGAATCAAAGCCCTTCTCTCCAAAAGTGAACTGGGGTGAAAATTTGATCAGAGAACGAGTATGACAACAAATCCAGGGGACAATAACGATGGACTCTCAGAGACCTGCCAGCATGAAGGGATAGAAAAGCAGAAAATAGAACCAGAGGAAGAAGGAGGAAGCAGGGCGGTTGGGGGTGGGGGGTGCAGACAGAGCACCAGCTGAAAGGGACCTTGAGTATTTTCAAATTAAGCCTGTCTGTTTTTTCCCATAATAACAGTTACTTCATATCCTCCTAAAGTTGGCATGTTTCTCTTGGGAAGATAAATCCTTTCTGGCAAGCTGGCCGCATTCGCGCTGAAGCAGGAAGCCCCAGTCATCAGCCCATTACGCAATACTGCGTCCGGCCAGTAATTGCCTATCTGACATGCTAGCCTCCCACATTCCTGAGATGCGTCCAGCAGAGGCGGAAGATGAGATTGGATTGCCTTTGCAGCTAGCCACCAGCCAGCGCTCTCGGTTGGTGTACCTCCCTCTCCCGTGTGCTGAATCAGGCAGAGTGGCTGGCTGCACGTGGACCATGGCAGGCTTGCTCTGTTTGTCTCTAGGTGGATATTTCTCCCTTTAGAAAAAGGTGGTATTTCAGAGAGGATTGGTTTGATTTTAGGTAGGGGTGTGTGTGTGGGGGGGGTGTATGAAAAGAGTAAGAATTCAATGGTCACAAAGCCACCAGAAAAAAGACCTCAGCTGACCAAATCATTATCCCTGTCTGAAGCTGTGCAGATTCAGTGATTCTGCAGCACAAAAATGGAGTTCTGTCCCAAACGATCAGTGTGATTGGAGTGGTTTCTTTACTTTTTCTAACCCTTGTGTGTACATTAGACAAAATAATAAGCACTCCATCGGTTAGTAAAAGGATGAGATTGTGTTCATAAAAACCCTTGGACCGTGTCTGCCTGTCAATACGTGCTGTTTATGTTTCCTGGATATCCGTCAAGCATAGGTCAGGCCTTGCATTTCCAGTCCTTTGCTCCCAGGACCTCAGCAGAGGACTGGGCACCCAGCAGCCCCTGTGTGAGCAGCCCTTCCCAGCGAGTGGATTGCTTCTTTATCTCCAGCCCGCCAGAGGGTGCACAGGCAGTCAGTGTGTTTGTGTTGAGTATTGATAGGAGGAAAGGCCAAGGGATGAGAGTGAAATACAAGGAAAGAAGAGAGAAGGCAATGAACCCAGGAAGGAGGAAAAGAAGGAAAAGGCAGGGGAGGACAACAGAAAGATATGCAGGAAAGAGGGGAGACCAATGAAATACAGAGAGCAGCCGGACTGAAGAAATGGGCAGTGGAAGGAAAGAAGAAATGGGAAGAAAGGGAGAAGGAAAGAGGAGGAAGTGGCTAGGCAGGAAAGGAGGAACAGAAGAAGGGGGAGGAAGAATGGGAAGCTCGCAGACTTCAAAAGGCAGTCAAGCCAGAGGGAGAGAGAGGGAAGGACTCAACTTGTATCCTGATATTCTCCTGTATTTCTTTTCCCATTCTTCTAACCAGCTGAGGTTCTTCACAGCACCACATGCTTTATTTACTTGCATGGCCTCCATCCTAGGTGATTCTCCATCCCACCCATGTCTCTTCAAGTCCTGGCATCCTTTAATGACACACATCTTCTTCCTAGGAACATGTCCTGACACACTAGACTATATCATCACTAAGTCCAAGGATTCTCCTTTGCTTCCTGTTTGCCCCTTTCTGAATGCCCCTAGCCAGAGATATTTCTGTGCGAGCCCCACAGACAGAGTTTGTGCACATAAGCTCCTGGCACAGGCTGTGCCCTTTACTCTGGTGACTGATTCCTCGTCTCTCAATAGTTCAGACTATGGACCTTCATTAGGAGCCCAGGATTCTAGATGTTTGTCCAGAAGACATAAATGTTTCTATCCATGCAATCAAAGTTAACACCTGCAACAAGACCCAGCACTGAAAGATATGTCCTTCACAAATAGGGAGCATGCTAAACCCTGCCTGGGCTTTAGATTTGTTGATTAACTACGCCATCTTCATTCAGCTCCAGCCTCGGGCATTGCCATTTCTGCCATAGCCCTGTATCTTAGTATCTAAGTATTACTCTGTGTACTACAGATGGTAAGATGGAAAACAAAGAAATAGGTTTTATGTCCTGGAGAGTAACATCTGACATCACTGTGGCTTTGGGGATGTTATACCTTGGAAGCCCTGGAGAGAAGCTTTCTTTGATTTTTCTGATGGTTTTCTGGAAATGTTGGCACCCACTGGCTCTTTTTCTCTCTCTGCCACTCTTCCCTGTGCATGGTTTATCCATGTGGCTATTTTTTCAAATAAGGACACCAGTCACATTCAATGTGGAATCCTTCCCACTGCAGAGTGACATCATGTGTACTAATTATACCTGCAGCAGCCTGACTTCCAAATAAGGTCACATTCTGTTGTGCCTTGGGCTGAAATGCCTGTTTAAAGAGAGGCCAGTTTGGTGGATCGCACACTCCTTTGTACATATAACCCAAGAAAGTCAAGAGGTAGAGAAACAAGAAAGTCAAGAGGTAGAGAAACAAGAAAGTCAAGAGGTAGAGAAACAAGCATCTGAGAAGAGAAGGAGGCTACATAAACTAGAAAGCCTGAAGTAACTAGGATGACTCTTAGGGATCCTTTTGATTGGCACCCAGCTAAGTGGTGAGGCCAGCCGAGAGGCAGTAAAGGTTTTCATTGTCGGTTTGGTAGAATAGAGAATCATCTGGATTACAGGGGCTTTTAGGCATGCCTGGAGGAGATTATCTTGATTACATTAACTGTTGTGGGAAGAGCCATTTTACTGTGGAGAGGGCCATTGCCTGGGCTAGGAATTCTGTCATGGGGGAAAAGTGGCCTTTGCTCCAGCTTTCCTTACTCTCTGCTTTTGGTTTACATAAGCAGCTGTTTTTAGGGTTGATTTCCCCAGAATGGACTGTGCCCTTGAACTGTGAGCTAAGATAAACACCTTCTCTCCTAAGTTGGCTCTTTATTGGGGTGTTTTATCACAGCCATGGGAAGAGAAGTTAAGATAGAGCACACAGGACAGTCACTTGGTAAGATAATGCCCTGTTGAACAACATGGTCTGACCACAGGAAAGAGAAGTTCAAGACCTGTGAGCCTCAGAGAACAGGAGAGGAAATTGAGATGACTACCAAGTCTCCAAACCCTGAGGGAGGAGATTAAAAGATTATCTCATAGGCCTAATGAATGAATGAGAATTGAATAGACTCACCTCTCTTTTATAAAAGAGAGGGAAAAAAAACCGCTGTGTTAATTGCCCTATCTTTACTCTCTTCCCCTTCCAAGTCCTGCAATTTGCAAATTAACTATTGGCCAATTCAGGCCATTGATGGGACAATAAGCACTAAAGGAGCCTGGTCTCTGAACTTGAATTGTGAGTCATGATGATTAGGATGACTCACTTTGGGATCCTTCAAAGACTTTCCCTTAGGACTCAGTCGGAGAAGCTTCTTCCATTCTAATTAATAATGAAAGGGAGCCCAAGGCCTGGTAGAGCCACCAATAGAGAGGCTCTTGAAGGATGGATGTGAATGGGAGGGCCTTGTGGCTGTCAGTTTCAGCTGTCTGTCAGTCGCCACTTGATGAAGGGGTCTGGGGAAGGATATTAGCTCTTGGTCTTTCAAATGTGTGTCTGTAACTACCATGTTGAAGGCCAAGATACCATGCCAAGGTTCAGCCACTCTGCTAACTCATTTGCTTTTAGAACCCAGGGACTTCATTTATACCTAGAGTGAGACACTCCGTGGACTAAGTGGGTGACTGGCAACAAGTTTTTGAGAGCTTTGAAGAAGGCACTAAGCAAAAGAAAACATTAAATGGACTTCTTTATCTTTTTTCGAATGCAATGGTTCTCAACCTTCCTAATGCTGTGACCCTTTAATAACATTCCTCATGTTGTAGTGACCCCCAACCATGCTCCTTCATCTCTGTATTTTTGCTGCTATTGTCAATGGTAATGGTATTGTCTGATATGCAGAATATCTAAAATTCTACACCTGTAAAAGAGTTGTCCAACCCTAAAGGGGTTGCAACCCACAGATTGAGAACCACTGCTCTAATGAGACCCACTGGGACAAGAGATTTGTCGTGGGGGGGATCTCTGAAAGAAAAACGATTAACCTTCAAAAGAAAAAAAAAGTATAGCTAAGGCTGGAGAGATGGCTCAGCTACTTAAAGTGCTTGCTTTGCAAGCAAAAGGACCCGAATTCAACACCCAGAACCCACATAACAAAAGCTGTATGGGACTTTGAATGAGACATCACTCCCATTGGCTCACAGGTTGAACATTTGGTCCCAATTTAGAAATGTTGTCTGAGGGGTTTGCTGGAGGAAGTATGTTATTAGGGGTGTGCTGTGAGACTTTATAGCCTCTCCCTCTTGCTCTCTCTCTGATGCTATGATAGCACAGCTTCCCGCTCTCCTATCCTGTCTACTTCTGTCCTCGTCATCATGGACTCCCCCCCCGCATGGATTCACAGGCCAGATTAAACTCTTGTGTCCACCAATTGTTTTTGCCTGTAGTGTTTTATCGCATCTCGGCACACACTTGCAACCTTAGCCATTTGGAGGTAGAAATCGAGGGATCCCTGTGCCTCGGGGAACAGACAGCCCAGCTTACTTGTGGAGTTCCAAGTTAGTGACAAACCCAGTCTAAAAAGAAAAGGTAGATGGCGACCTACAGAATGATAGCCAAGGTTGTTCTCTGATTGCCACATGTACCTACACACACACACACTCACACACATACACACACACACACACACAGAAACACTTATTTCAAGAGCACCTAAAATCCATATGAATGGAAACAGTACGAAAGTCCTGTTTTTTATTGTCTTTGACATCTTTCAGCGAGCAGAAGCAATATGCTCTGACCCTGGGTGGAGCTCTCAGGGGGAGTCTGCTTCTCATCAGGCATTTTCAAGCAGAACATTGAGCAGCAGATATTGAAACTTTCCATACTTGCTTGTTTCAAATGCAGGGGTAGCCAAGGACTCACACCAAGTATTAACCCCGGTGGCATACTTTCCTAAAGTGGCATGTAGTCAGAATCGCTGCAGTCCCTGGCCACAGCTAAGCAAGAGAAACCTGAGTTCTACCAGACATTGAATGAACTTCCAGCATCTAAGTTCTCAGTGCCTATTCCTAGAAACAGAACTGCTCAAAGGGGCATCAGGTAGCCAAGGGGAACTGTGTTCAATAGGGTGCCTGAGGACCCATGCCCACCTTCTTGCTGAAGCCCTGTGTGCTCCTGAGCTCCCAAGTGTAGCTACTTAGTACACCTTTCAAAGAACCTTTAGATCAGGACTCTGGAACTGTTGGTCTGAAGTCACACTGCATTGTCCCACCATGACAGCTGGGTTGGAACTCCCCAGTAGATAATGATCATTGTTACTCCATGGCACTGGACTCTCACGGAGCTTTCCACCTCAAAGTGCTGTATGCACATCAACTAATTAATCAGAGATACAAATGGGGTCAAGGCCCAGAGGGCTGCAACTGCTCAGATCAAGGACACTATCTGTTGATGGTGATTTCTAGCAGAGAACACAACACACTTCTGTTGGTGAGTGAAGGTGGAGTATCAGCAATGTATCATTGTCCCTGCTATAGGCTCCTGCCCAGTGCCTGGTCCAGTAAACCAGGCTTGCATAGGAGGCTACAAGAGGAAACCAGAAACTAATATACTGTAACATGAGGGGCCTGCTTGTTGGGTTTTCTGTCCTGCCCAGTTCCCACAGCCATTTATTCCCAAAAGAATCACACAGAGATTCTGCATTAGTTATAACTGATTGGCCCCTTAGCTCAGGCTTTTTATTAACTCTTATAACTTACATTAGCCCATTATTCTATGTTAGCCACATGGCTCAGTACCATTTTCAGCGGGGTAGGTCACATCCTGCTTCTTTGGTGATCTGGGCAGGACTCGGGAGGACTGGGCTTCCTCCTTCCCAGCATTCTCAAGTTCTCTGTCATAGCAGCAAGATCTCTTAACCTCTGCTTCATACCCGAAACCCCGGATTTATATTACTTAATATTTTAAGAAATATATTTGTGAAGAAAACAAACTAGAAGAGTTGATTGATGTAACCTAAAATGAAGAGCGTGAAGTGGACATATCTGTTGCCAGAGAAACTCAGGGGGAAGAAGTCAGTTTTCCTTTAAGGAGTTGAGAATTTGATTAGGGGGTCTCAAGTGTTCTATGCTGCTCTGGAGTTCCCAGTGTAATCTCGGATGGTCCTCCTGCCTCAGCCTCCTGAATACAGGATTGCAAACCCATTCCACGATTCCCAGTTTATGTCACACTTGGGACTGAGCACAGTCCCTTGTGCACGCTAGGCACTCTACAAAGTAAGCCGCACTCCCAGCCCTGGAGGTGAAACTGGTTTTAAACTTTGCTAGGTCATTTATTTTCATTATTTTATTGGGGTACAATTTGCACAAATGAGCCAAATATGATTAATGTGCAATGGATTTGTGCACCACATTTCCATGAGCATGTATCACAGTCAAGGTGACAAGCATAGTCATCACTTCTACAAGTCTCTCTGTGTCATGTCTCTCTGACCCATTCCAATGTTATTACCAGTGCCTGCTGATCTCTCTTGGTACCATTTAGTTTACACTGTTTACAGAAAATGATGCAAGTGGAATTACGCAGTGCATAATCTGAACTCCTTGATTTTGTGTGATTATTTTGAAATCCATCCACATATCCTGTTTCTTCCTGATAGTAATATTTACTGAATTTGTGGATATAACATTATGTTTATTTATCTACCTAGGCAAGGTCACCCGGGTTATCTCCAATTTTGTACTAATTAAAATATAATTGTGGTGAATAATACTGTAAATGATTTTATATGAATATGTTTGCCCCTTTTTCATTGTGGGGGAAAGGTTTTTAGTTGTTTAGAGATTTTGTGTTTATTGAAGTATTATTTTTAAGAATTTTAATTTTATTTTTATGTATGTATATGCACACATACACACATGTGCATGTGCATGTGCATTTGAGTGTGTGCATATAATTTCTTCCAACCTGCAGTTTTATCACTTTGTTATTTTAGTAGCATCTTTCTGAGAGCAGGTATTCACTTTGCTGCTGGCCGAGGTTAGTTTGAACATTCTCTGGATTTTCATCGAAGACCTGTTTATCTGTTCTTAGATTACTCAGACTTCATCTCTGGTTCCCTGATAGAAGCACTGCAGTTTGAGGCTTATTCTAGGTTTAAAGTTGGCTTTGACTTGACTTTAGGCATCACGTCTGTCACTTACTCTTCCTATTTGTGAATATACAAAATTTCTACTTTGGCTGGTTGAGAATGCTCGCCTTCTCCAGCTAGCTGCCTTTGCACTTTAACAAAAATTAGTTGACTCTCTATTGATCTATTTCCTAGACTTCACTTGAAATGTTAGTCTATCTTAGTACCAATGTATTATGACTCTCTTTGAGAAGCCTACACCCATGTTTGTCAGTATATATCCGTATGTTTTTGAGAACCATTCTCTTATGAACGTCACACTCAATCCCATATTAAGATAACTGTAATATGTCCTGTAATATGGCTCCACAGATAAAGGTACTTGCTACCATGACTGACAGCCTGAGTTTAGCCTGGGATCCACAAGTTGGAAGGAGAAAAATCACCTCCCAAAAGTTATCCTCTGACACCAACACACACCATTGTACATGTGCACAGACACACTCACATACACACACACACTTAAAACTTTTTAAAGTTACCTTAAATAGAATACTAACTCTACAAAACAACAATAACAACAAACAGAGCAACATGCTGCAAGCTTGATGACTAAAGTCTGTGAATCTTCAAATTCATTCCTCTCTAGAGATCTTTGCTCTATTCTGAATTTGCTCGGATGCTCTAAATATTTTCTTTTTCTGTATGAACTTTTAAATCCACTGGCCAATTATTTGCAGAAAAACCTCTCTGGCATTTTGAATAGGATTTCACTGAACCTGAGAACCAGTATAGGGAAATTCTGCCAGCTCGACATCACTGTACATTTCTAGGCTTCTTTAACTGCCTCATAAGCGCAGACAATGCTACCTATTGTTCTATGACACAGACCATCTGCATACCTTTTCACAGACTCCCTTCTAGTACGTTGTATCCTTTGATGCACTAGTGAGAGAGACTAGTTTTTAGCAATATAAGTAGTGATTATCATAGCTAAGATAGGGAAATATGTATAAACCCTTATATCCTGAACTTTAGTTAAGCTCATTAATTCTCAAAGGTTCTGATGCAAATCCATTGGATATTCCATGTTATACTTCAAAACCTTTTCATGTTCAGCTTCACAGTTTGGTGCTAGTTGATATTTTTGTTTGTTTGTTTTCTCTCACTGGTTAAAATACCCAATAAAAAGCTGAAGAAAACCCATGAAAGCCAACCTCATCTTTGTAGCAAACTAGCATTTCCCCATAATTGAGCCGTTAGCTGCAGGATTATACAAATTATACATGATTATGTAAATATGTGTACTTTTTATTATTTTCTACATCAATAGAATGTATTTTGATCTATTTCGTTCTCTATTTCCCTCTCTCATCCCCTTCCTTCCCACTCTGGCTAAATTTCTTCTTGCTAAGCCACTCTCCCAAGTTTATCATCTAGTTTTGGATGCACATGTGACTGAATCATTCCATTGGGGTTGTTTGCAATAGCTTGGGGGGCTTCTTTACTGACTCTTGATCAACTTATACCACTAAAGACAAAGAACTCCTGCACCTCAATCTCAGGTAGGGAGTGGTGAGGCCTTATGATCCCTCTGCCCACCCACCCATGCCACAATGGAAAACTGAGTTGTCCTACTTGGGGCGAGTAATCACAGATGCTGTTAGTTTCTGAGTACAATGACCAGGTTATGTTCGGGCAACTAGTTGCAGCTCCTTAATGTTGCCCTTTCTCAGGTTGAAAAGCACCTTCTATTCTTTTTCCATTTTCTTTATTATTTTTAAAAATTTCCTCCTCCTCCTCTCC
>LOEQ01001074.1:269426-297247 GCA_001685075.1 Bramus lutescens
TATAGGCTCAATGACTTTTATTTATGGCTAGAATCCACTAATGAGTGAGTACATCAAAAACATGCATTTAATTGAGTGAAAAGAAAAATCCCATTTGTTCAATGTCCAGAAAAGATATGCTACCATATCATTTTAAAAACAATTGTTACAGCTGTTGCTTTGTATATGTATTTATGGGAGAGGTGCTTAGGAGGCATAGTGTCCTGTGGAGGTCAGAACACAACTTGCAGAAGTCCCTTGGTTACCAAGCCCACGTCGTTGTCAGGCTTGCTGGCAGCCACCCTTACTCACCCTTACCCACTGACCCATCTTTCTGAGTCAAGGGCTACATTGTTTCTTTTTCTGTATCACCTGAGGGAAGTGCCTGTAGGTTTTCAACCACACACCAAGTATCCAAATGATGCTCTGGTTGTATGCAAAGCAAGAAGAGGTTAATCACTGTGGCTCATTTACTACACTGAAATTTATAGAGGGAACCACTGGAGGCTGTAGAAGTTCTCAGAAATTCATTCTGTGGTTTCTTGTACGACTGACACTTGAAAAGGAGCTAGAGTTTGGCCGTCAGCTTCCGGGTGGCCGAACAGAAAGAGAAATATAATGAATTGCAATGAATTGCAGAATGCTCATTATTCACAAGGTGAACAGCAGATCAAGCTTGAGCAAGGGGACATTTGTCTGTCCTCTCCCATCTCTCGTCCCTTGGTTAATTTGCCCCCCCCCTTAGCGCTCCTTCGCTGGGTCCACACAAAGTTACATGTCCCCGTCGGAATTTGGTTGGTCCCTTGAAGGTGAAGACTATTTCAGTCTCCCCGACAGAAGTAAATTAGCCTCTGAAGGGAGAAGAACTTCATTTTCCAGCTGGCAAGCAGCTGGAGTGCACACTCGCCCTTTTTTGATGAATGGAGCCATTACATTATCTGTCTCCTGTATTCTGGACCACCCAGCACCTTCTTGGCATTGTCTATGCTTGGGAATAATGGCGTCTTTGTTAGGCTTGCCAAAACACTGTTTCTGCAATGTGACCCACTGGAGAAGGGTTTCTCGCTGAGCAGTTTCCTCTCTGAGCAGCTTTGGCCCTTTTATTTTTTGAAAGTGGAAGAGCTGTCCAAAACCTAGAAAAGTGTACAACTCCCAGAAGACGAAACCCCTCAGTGAGTTTAGGATCTCTAGACCCTTGCCTCCGTCGTCCTCTGTCCCACTCGTGAAGAACTGTCCCTAGACTAGACACATCACACACATTCATTTTCCCAGCTAATCCTCTTGGCAAAGCTAAAATGTCTAATTCTCGTTGTATGGATGAGAAGGTTGAACTCCACAAGCAGAAGAACTCAGCCAAGATCACACAGCGGGAACAAAACAGGAAATGGCTTCCATTCTGGAGTCTGTGCTCTTCTGAATGCACAACAAGCCCACAATATTGCATTAAGGACTCCATGGGTCAGCTATTTTGATCTTTCTCATTTATTCAGTAAGTGCTTAATATGTGTCAATGATAGATCAACTAGAAACATAGGCCTTGGAGAGAAGGAAACACAGCTGTAAACAGAGAGGTTGTGTGGTTTTAGAATAGTTAATATACTGTGTCCTTATGCTTTCAAGAATGGTTGGGTCCTTTGGTTTGTGAAACGACAGAAAGGTCCATTTGTAAAATGAGCCAAAAAATTATGGCAATGGGATATTTTCCTTTGGAATCTTGGTTTTCTGACTTTCCATGCCAAACGCTATTATTCTGATAGATGATAATTCATAATCCATTTCATCTATTTGTACAATTTGCTTCAAGCAAACATTTCTCTATTGACCATTGACTCCAACTCCTCTGCATGTGTCCTTGTGTACCTGTAGTCCCGGTACTCAGGAACATGAGGCAGGGGGTTCATAAATTTGAGGACAGTCTTGCCTAGATAGGGATTTCCAGGCCAAAAAGAATTACTCAGTAAAATCCTACCTCAACCTCATTCTACCAAAAATGAGAATAAGAAATTTGACTCCAATTCATTATAAGTTCAATAAATTTGTGGAACAAAATGTACTTCCCAACATGAAGCTTTCCCCACATTCAGCCTTTGCCTGCTTGTTCTTAAATGCCAATTGACCTAATCTTTGAATGTGACCCAAACATCTTTTGTAAGTTTTGTCCAAACGATCATGGACAGACCCTAATTTTTCCTTTTGCCTAGAAGATAACCGTGACCCCCAGTCTCCACACTGTAGGGATTTCAAAGCACTCATGAAACAATCTTCCTGCAGACCACTTCAGGATCTAAATGTTCTCTATCACACTGCTCTCAACTTTACCTATGCTTTGTCTTGTGCCCAACTCAATCCTCAGTCAACAGAGCTTTGGAGCCTGTCCTGGAACTAGTTCTTGTAGACCAGGCTGGCCTCAAACTCACAGAGATCCGCCTGTCTCTGCCTTCCGAGTGCTGGGATTAAAGGCGTGCGCCGCCACCACCACCCGATCTACTCATTCGTTATTAAGAGTTCTCCTGCGTGATCAGTTTTGCAGCTGCGAAATAGGGTGGCCACTATTTTGCCTCCACTGGTTTAAAAGTGAACCCACCAACTTTAACAATTGCAGGTGAGTGTGCTGAGGAACAAACAAGACTGAGTTAGTGAGCATCACGCTGGCTGGTGGGAGAAAAGCACACTTTCCTGCAAGAGAACAGTCTGATAGCCCACTAGGCAAGAGCGACTGATAATCCACAAAGACAGCAAAGTGGAACATATCCGGGGAATTGCTATTGTACAGGCAACAACTGAAGTATTGACAAATGACATATCTTTTAATGCTAGAGATTTTGATCACTTTGGTTGGTTTTGTAGCATTCATAAAATTATGCGAGTTGAATGTGATCCGTGCCCTTTTGTAGTATCTTCATGTTTTCTCCAGTTTTATGGAAATTATTCTCTCTTATTTGGATATTCAGACTAGTTTATACACTAGTAAGAGGCTTCTGATTTTGAGGGCTTTTTTTTAGGCAACTATAATGTGTTAAAATCTTATTTTATGTCTCTCTGTAGACTTTATAGATTTGTTTATGTAAAGTATAAATGTTTGTGTTCAAGTGAATATTGGTTAGGCCTGACCCAAATTTGAGGTTATAACTGAGGGTAGTTTTAGTAATCGTATTGCTGTATAATTATAGTTATCAATGCTATACTATGCTATAGCTTTATAACCAGCAAAGTTAAATTATTATAGCTTTATAAACCAATTTCAGCAGATTTCCCATTTCTATGTCAATTTTTGTTATGTGAAAACCATGTTTATGGGCTAGAGAGACGTGTCGATGGTTAAGATCACAGACTGCTCTTGTAGTGGACCTGAGTTCAGTTTCCAAGACCCCAATTAGGCAACTTACAAGGTCTGTGACTCTTGCTGCAGCCTGTTTTCTGCCCTCCTGTCGTCACCCCCCCCACACACACACACTTTAAAAAGAAAACTTTAAAAGAGAAACAAGTCCTGCTCCTTACAAGTCACTGAGGTAAAAGGCTGTATACATGGCTGCGCTGGAATAAATAGCAGGGGAAATAGATGAATTCCAATCCTCATGAGGCCAAGATTAAACAGAGCCTCCGTGGCTCTGATTAAAAATAGGCTACTGCTTGAGCAATATTAGAAATGTGTGTTGTAAAAGATTACACAGACTTCAAAGGGAAGGGATACGACCCAAATTATTTCTATCCAGTCATGTCCTTGTGCTCTAAAGGCAACAACGAGATGGTTCTTATTGTAAAAGACCTTAAAAAAATTAAAATTTCTGTGAGCACAAAAACTGTGCTAGAAATAAGAATAGAAATAAAGATGTCACACTTGAGAAATCTGTGGCTTATAATGAGATGTAGTAAATGTGGAATCAATTTAGACATGGTGACAGTCAGAATAGACATTTTCGAAGAAAGACAACTTTTAAATAAAGTAGTTACTAAGGTATCAGTGTTGAGTTTCACAGTCAATCCTCCTTTACATCTTTTTATAAAAGTCTTTCTTCCTTCCTCCCTTCCCCAATGTCCTGCCCCTCCCCCTTCGCTCCCTCCCCCTTTGTTTCTTTCTTTTTAGTTTATGTTTCGTTTCCTTATTTTTTGTTTCGTTGTTTCTTTCTTCCTCACTCCCTCTCTCTTTCTTTGTTTTCTTATTTCTTTGTCCTTCCTCCCTCCATCCTCCCTCCCTCCCTCCCACCTCCCTCCCTTCCCCCTTCTTTCTTTCTTCTTCCCTGTCTTTCTGTGCTGGGGTTACTAGAAAGAATATTTAGGAAAAAAGAGTATTCCTTTCTCCAAATAAATCAAATAAATATTACAATGCCTTCTGCAATTGTGTGCACATGTTCTCAACTGCTGCTCTATGCTTCTACAAAAGCACCTACTTTTGCAGAGCTGAGGTCAGAATCCATGGCTTTGTGCATGCTACGTGAGATGTCAACAACGGAGCTACACCTCCTGCCTTTAATAAGCATTTTTCAGTTTTGAAGGGAGCGTATTTCTCCTTTAATGTAATAACTTATCATACCTAATCCCCAAATTTCCTTTTTGTTGTTCACACACACACACACACACACACACACACACACACACACACTGCATGCAGAGTTCCCCTAGGGATTAAAGGTGGGAATGAACATGAAAATTGAGGTAGAGCTTCCTAAACCAAAAACATAAACATGCGTAATCAACCTTTTACATACCAACATGACGCAAAAAGTGGAAATTCCTGTGGCATGTTTAGACTGGGGACCCACACTGCTTATATTACACATATATTAAAATCTAAGATATTTCTAAGGGAATCCAGCTGTACTTGCACCAGAGGATGAGCTTAGCATCTAGGACCATTGGATCTGAACATAGAACTGTCTGTCCAGGACCCCTCTGTGATGTTCCAACACACCCAGTAGATATATTTCTGACTCAGAGAACTATGCTTTCCCAAAGAATGGGATGAAGTCCTTCTTAGCTGCATGGTTGAGACCAGTATAGTGCATAGCTCATTGCCTCAACCCTGGAGGTCTGTGTTCAGCATCAGAAGGATGGACATGAGGCTTTCCCACCATCCCCTAAGAAGAGAAGAAAACTTGCTTAGATGATGTATCTCTAGTCCACATGTGTTTTATATTACTCTCCCACAAAGGCTACTCAATGGCAAGTGATCAGTAGGGATGCTGTGGGTCAAACACTTCTTGCTGTTCACTGATTGTCCCTCCAACAGTTCCTATCAAAACAGTCTTTGCTGGAAAACATTTAGGAAGATGAAGGTTTTGCTTATTCATCTACAAAAACTATCTGAGAACATTTCATACACAGCAGACACATTTTCATATTGCTATCTCATTTAATCTTCATTACAGTTCAAGAGTTGGATACCCCTAATTATATTGAAAGATGAGAGATGAAGAAAGAGTTTGCCAAGAACTAATAAATATCAGCATGGCCTACAAACCCTGGTCTATGCCTCTCTCTCCAGGTCTTGTTTCACTCCACTGGAGATGTTAATGGAGAAAACCCTATAACCAAATGAGAAAGAAACCCCGACAGCATGAGATGTCTCCAATATACTTAACTGTCAATGCTTTAGGAAAGCATAAATACCCTACTGAAATAAAAAAGTAGTATGAGAAAATTATTAAAGAAGAAAATTAAATGGATAATAGAGCCTGTTGTTGTCCAGAAAAAGAAAATAACTGAAGATAACAAAGTCCTTGTGCTTGCCCTTTTTTCCTTCCTCTATCCAAGCATTGCTCACACAATGGAATGGAATCCTAAGGAGACTGAATTTATTTTTCCTCTTAAAACTCTGGTCCCTTGGAGTTGTTCCCAGTACTTGTGCGGACCATAGTTCAACTTCCACATCCTCTCTCTGACCTTAACATCCTCTCAGAACTCTTTTTCCATGAATTCTCTACCACCCCGTGTGATGAACCACCTGCTTTGTCTCAAGATGAGAAAACAACAGACTCTAGGCATCCCATCGCTGCTGGTGGTAAATTCTCTGGCTCTCCATATGTTTGGACCCACATAACTGTTAGACTGAGCTTAGCTGAGACATTAATGCATTTTTGTTTTTAAACACACGGTGCATCCAGTAGAACATTTTTTAAAGGAATGTTTTCTCTTGTTGATTCATTTGTTCATTTCTTTCTTTCTTAATTCCTTACTTTTAATAAAGTTTTCTATTTGACACTCGAGGAATTCAAAGATAATAAACTCTATTCTCTGCACATAAGGACACCAAAATTGTGTAAAGGAGGCATATAAGAAACCATTGCAATATGACATGGTATTTTACATCAGAGAGATGATATATATGGTATAAGAATAATAAGCCTTGAATAGAATTAGTCAGCATTTGAAACCTGGCTTTTGTACTTGCCTAGATGCATGCTATCATGCAAGATTAGCAGGAATTTTTGTTTTACTTTACCATCTGTAAAATATAGATAGGAATATTTAACCCAGGGCTGGAGAGATGGCGCATCAGCTAAGAGTACTTGCGGCTCTTCCAGAGGACCTGCGTTCAAGTTGGTGCCTCGGAACTGCCTGTAACTTCAGCTCCAGCAGATCTAACACCCTTTTCTGGGTTCCACAGGCTCTGCATTCATGTGCACACACACACACACACACACACACATACACACACAGACACTTAATATTTTTAAACGAATTTATATCCTTGTTATCATTTGAATGTTAAATGAAACTCCACAGCACACTACCAAGAAAAATAAGCTTAACATGGCTACCTCTGCTGCCATGAATAAAGAAAATAATTGTAGAAACAGTAGTAATAAATAGATATTTTTCTCAGTCTTAAGCCCCAAAAGAAACCAAAACAGAGAAAAGAATTTTTAAATGAGATCAAATTAAACAAAAATTTGAAATTGCATTCTTAGACTTAAATGTTTGTTTAATAAACACTAGATTAGGTAAGGTATTAATAATTAATAATTAAGTGTGCATATGTGCATGTATGTATTGTGTGCACATGTGTGCATGCATAAGTGGGTGCTGGCAGGAGCACAGCTTTGCACGGTCTTCTTTTCATGGTCAGGTAGTTGCTTCAATTGCCCAGAGATACAGTCTTTGATCATTCTTTAGTTATTTTTAATTATTTTAAAAAATTATTGACTCATATGCCACCACTCATGTTAAAGAGGAAGTTAAATGAAACCAAGCCATTCAGAAAAGATTTTCTTTTCAAATTTATTTTCTTACCCTTCGAGAATTTCATACATGTGCATAATTTATTTTGGTCCTTTTACTCTGAAATTGCTCTGTCATTCCCACTGAACCCCTCTTTACAAAAAGTCTCCTCTGCCCACACACATTTTCATGTGTTTTTTTGGTTTGGGTTTGGGGGGAGTTTACGTGTGGTGGGGGAGAGGGAGAGAGGAGAATAGAGAACACATTTAGTTGGCATCACTTACATGAGCATGCCTGAGATTCTTCATTGGACCCTATGGTCCCAACTTTCTAGAGCTTATACCATTGAGGAAAATGTCTCCCTGTCCTCCAAGCAGCCATTACCTACCCAGAGAACGCAGGAAAGGGCTGGGCTTCAGGAGTCTTGCCTAGATCTAAGATGTAGTAGTGTTGAAGGCCTTAACCTATGCGGGTGTTGTGCAAACAGCCATGGCTGCACTGAGTCCTTGACTACACGTCATGCCTGGGCTTTCCTCATGGTCCATCTCTCATCCTCTTACATTCTTCCCGAACCATCTTCACAATGTCTCTTGAGCCACAGAGGCGAAGGTATATATGTCCATCTTAGGACTGAGCACTGGGGGCACTCAAGAAAGGTTTGTGTGCAGCGCTTTGGCCGACTGTTAAGTCTCGGCATTAGTTATGGCCCACTGCAAACAACGGCCTTCTTTAACTGGAAATGGGAAGTGCTAAACTGTGGTTATAAACACAAATATTTCAAAGGCAGTTTAATACCAATTCCATTTAGCAAATAAAACAGTTGTAGGTTCTTTCCCAGGGCCTATGACCTCCTGAGCTATGAGCTTTGGGCAAGGTTTATAGTACCAGGCATGAGTTCCCTCTTGTGGAGCAGGCTTCAAATCCCAGCACACTCTCAACATAATCATGCCGTTATTGACACCAGTGAGTACATCTTGCCTGCCAAGTTGATATTGTGGCATGCGTGGTTCACAATGGATGAAACCACTGATGGTGACGTCCCCATCCCCACCCTAACGGTCACATTGGGGAAAATTGCTAAAGATAAACTTAATCTTTAAGTCTGGGACTTATGTGTATTTTGGAAGTAGCAACTTGCAAGACTTAAAAGAATTTAAATAATTGTTTAATCAACTGTCTAGAGTTATGTCATGGAAAGAGCAGGAGTACTTAGTAAAATCCAAGGAAAGACTTCTGTAGGCATCTCCATTAGTAGGCATATGTGCATCTCAGTTCAGGCTCACCTTTGGCTCCAGGAAAGCAGGATGTGGAAGACGCCCCTCCTGGGGGGTTGATGTGGAACCTTGATACAATCCTGTGTGTCACAGCTCACACACTCTTCCACTTCAAGTGTAAAAATGGAATAATACCCAGAGTGATGGACACAATTTATGTTCTCTTGTCTCAGTGTTGTTCTGTTGCTGCTGCTTCTATTTTTATATCATGAAAATAATTCAATGGTTATTGGCCTCGGCTTCTATTGTGCAATCATGTATGGAATCCAGAGCTCTTTTTTTTCCATATACAAAACTTATCCTGACTTCTAATTAGTCAAGTATAGTAAGGGCAATCTTACTTCACCCAAGATGTCCCAAGTTCCCTTACCTTGGCTCTGGAACGTGCCTGTCAGTGATGAAGTAGGATGTGTCACTGTCAAAGAAATGTTTTCCATGCATGGCACATGCCATCAGCCAAGAGACTATGCTGGCATTGCCACTCTACACCAGCCAGATTGCACCTGCTCCCAGGAACTGCACCTTGTTGTCACCTCCTTCCATTGCAAGGCTGGCTGAATTAGGATTTAGCTTCTCACATTAGTCATCCCCATTAACAAGTGCAGTTGTGAAGCTTGGGTGGATGAACCTCAGAACCATTGTAAATGGCTTGAAAGTTAACTAGGGAGCCTGTCTCCTGGAAGTGCCTCTGGCTTCTGCCTTCGTGGTGGTTTGAAAGAAAATGGCCCCCATAGGGAGTGGCACTATTAGGAGGTATGGCTTTGTTGGAGTGGGTATAGCCTTGTTAGAGGAAGTGTGTCACTGTGGAGGTAGGCTTTGAGGTTTCCTATGTTCTGGACACCACCCAGTGTCACAGTCAACTTCCTGTTGCCTGCAAGATGGAGGACTCTCAGCTATTTCACCAGCACCATGTCTGTCTGCATGTTGCCATGCACCATCCTCTGCCATGTCCATACCAGACAGAACCTCTGTAACTATAAGCTGCCGTTTAAATGTTTTCCTTTGTACGAGTTGCCATGATCATGGTGTCTCTTCACAGCAATAGAACCATGACTAAGACAGCCGTTGTGAAAGATCTATGCTTGGAGACACAGCGTGCTGCTGCGATCGACTCCATGGTAGACGGGACTCCATTGCCTTAAATCCTAGCCTTTCCAGCTGGGTGACTATGAGGAGGTAAATACACCTCCCTCAGATGTAGGTTTCTAAATAAGAGCATAGGTCATCAGGGTTCAGAGCCGAAGTAATTGTTTTAACATATTGTCCCCCACAAGTGTGCGCAGGTAAGTTGGCTGCCAGTACCAGTAGCAGTATGGAAGTAACAGTCCCAATTGTACCTGGACTTCTCTTTTTGAGAAAGAGCAGGGGACCCACTTCTCCCTGGGCTCTAGGCAGGTGTAAAATATGGTTAAAGTACAATTAAGCTCTGCTAAAGTCACCGTTCGTTTTAATGGTAAAGTATGTCTTTAAGTACTTCTTTCAATGTTTGCATTCCTGTAACTAAGCAGAGGCACTGAAGACAGGGCATTTGGACTCTCTTCTATGCCCCCAACTGCTTTCAGCAAAGGAGCTGTCAGTCCACCAGCCAGCCAGACTACCATTATGCCAGCACTAGCTGTCTGCCACAGTTTGCCGATGCCTGGAGACAACTGTAAATGCTGATTGCCCTGGCTCCTGATGGACTGGACTGTTTGAACCAGTATGCACCAAAGTTTCCAATTAAAAACCTCAATAAACCATTTCCATCTTAGAGACTTCCCGTTGGCGAAGGACCACTACCCACAACTGAGGTAGCAAGGCCACCACTGGTCCAGAAAGCTTGGCTGACTGTAATTGGCCCCAAATGGACCGCTGTGATCAGTGAAACAAACCTCTGTGGTTGGCTCAGACACCCCTTCCGTGGCTAGAAAACCAACCTTTCCAGTTCATTCAGATAGAGGACACACTCCTGATACTGAAACCTGAGGGACATCTCTGAGGGACCTTTCCTTGCTTGTTCTCAATGATGTAAGCTGAGCTGGGTACACAAATGCATGTGGCTGGGCACCTGAGCAAATGCCAGTCTGGATCTCTCGAGGTGGCTTGACAACTGGGTAAGTTCCGGCGTGTTGATGTCTGAGAATACCTTCAGGGTTGTGCTGGGAAAATAATAGACCGCATGTACTCCATGATGCCTGAAAACTTTAGAGCCCCTGGGCACTGATGCTGCCCAGCACTGTGAAGGGATAGGCTACTGGGTTCCTGGAGCTCTTGGGCCAGCTTCCAAGCACAAAGCATTGACAACCAATCTGATGACTGGAGAAGCGGTGTGGCAGAAGTCTTAGTGCATCTGCTTGACAGCTAGAAAAACAACTCCCTGCAAAGTCCAAGAACCTGCCTCAGCATGGTGGCCCTGGTGTCACAGATGGCCCATTGATTCCATCTGAGAGTCCCACCCACGATAAGAGAGGATGCACATTCCTGAGGCACCATGGCTGTGCCCAGTACCAAATGCTGCTGTTGATTAAGGCAGGCATCCTACGTCATCCTGACAGTGCCTACTGTCATCCCAAGGAGCAGGCAAAGGAAAGAGACCCGGAGCAGGAAGAAGAAGCAGAGGCAATGAGCCCCTGGACACCTGATAAAAGGCTCAGCAGAGCTAGAGAAGAGAAGCCATTGCCCTGATGGCCAGAATTCCAGAGAGAGATCAAGTCTTCAGAGCCAAGGGTCTCAGAGTAGAGGCTGAAAGCTACAACACTGGCAGCTGACAAGGGCCAAGAGCGAAGATACCTGAGGTCTTGCATCTGCTGCCCTTGCTGTATGGGTATTGGTATTGAACACTGTGGAGAGCAAAAGCCCTCAGAGGCCAGCAATTGAGAGGTTTCTTATCTACCATGACTTCTATCTGAGTAGAGCAAGGAAACCATCAGCCAGCTGATGAGTGGCCTCATTTCCACCACAATAGGCATAATGAACTCATCTAAGCCTTTCAGCCCAGCCCACATGGCATCCAAGTAGACAGCTACATCAACAAATGTACTCATAGCTCTTCTTCATTCCCTAACTTCCAGCTCCTGCCCCCGGGATTGTCTCTTGAGTGTTTCCTTTCTCCTTGGGTCTGGCATACATTTATCACTCCTCCAGCTTCACATATGAGCACGCTAGGCTTGTGGCTCCGCTGGCCCTCTGGGACCAGAACTCAAGAATGTCTGAGCCCTCTGCACCCTAAACTCACTCACTGTACTTGTCTATATGGGCACCAGAGTCTGTGTCTGAGCCTGGGTGCGGGGCTCACATCTTTGTGCTATGGTCATTGTACCATTTCCTGTAGACAGGAATCGTTATATTTTAGTGTTTATCTCAACTGCCTTGTTTATATTCATTACAATTTGAGCATATATAATGAGTATATATAAATGTTTATACTCATTTGTAATGTTTATATTCATTACAAATTCGAATCATGATATTTATTCAATGATAATTAGATTGCTTATAATGTCATGTGCTGGGCTGTGGAGATGGCTCAGTGCATAAGGGATGATATGGGATTCCCCTCTATATGCTGTGAATACCATTGGTTAATAAGGAAGCTGCTTTTGGCCAATGACTTAACAGAATATAGCCAGGCTGTGTTCTGTGGCTTCTGCTCAGAGCTTGTTATCATACCTTTAGAAACTGGTTGGTTCTTTCCTGCTGTTCAAGCATTACTAAATTAACCAATACTCACATTTGCCTTGTCTTGGACTACATTATTCTAATTTTGTTTTATGTACATGTGTATGTGTGTAGGTGTGTGCACATTGAGTATGGGTGGGAGATGCCTTGGGAGGTTGGAGGTGTTGGATGCTGCTCTGGAGCTGGAATTACAGGTGCTTGTGAGCCACCCAACATGGGTGCCACAAATCAAATTTAGACCCTCTGCAAGAGGACTACAAGCCCTTAGCCCCGAGCCATCTTCTTAGCCCCTCATTTCTGCGTTTTAAAACCTAAGCAGCAGAAAACAGTTGAATTATGATCGCAGTCTAAACAAAATAAATGTGTTCCACAATGTTTGTAAGGGGTTCCATTTGATTCTGTAACAAACCACTGCAGGGAGGTAAAACAGACAAAAATTAACATATATTACATATGAGGAAAACTCAATCTGCAGCCTAAAGGAAGGAGTGATCGCCTAAGATGGAGAAATGGAATCCCCTTTCTCCTGCCTGTGTCTTCATTGTGGCATCCTTGCAGAGGCATATGCTCTATTAATTATAGCAAGACAGAGAACATCTGTGGCTATTAGACAGTTTAGACATCTCTTTATTATAAATCCTTTGAGATATGGTTGAACAAATGGGAGAAAGGAGGTGAAAGGAGCTGGTGAAGACATCACTGACCTTGATCTGCTAGAAGTTGGGCTGTGCAGCTCTTTTCTTATTGTTCGGACAAACTTTGGCTAAAAGCATTGCAAGGCTAAATCTGAGTCCACTAAGGACTGCCAAAAATGGAAAGGCAGAGCATGTCACCACTAACAAAGAATCCTGGCGCTGGTTCACACAGTGTGCTCGTGTCAAAGAGGAAGAAAAGGAATCCAAGGGAAGGGAGTGTGGATTGCAGAGACTCCTGCCTTCCCCTGAGATTCTAGACTGATTGCTTTCAGCCTTTGGGCTCATCCTTCGCACATCCTCTTCCTTTTCATAGCCATAGCCCACAGCACTGATCAAGAGAGCCGACTAAATGCAAATTGCATCCCCAGACCCACTTTGAAATAAGACATGAAGTGCAGTCTTAGATTTCTTCCTTCCTATGTTTCCTCTGCAAAAATACTCACAATACATATTTTAAGCCTTGGATTTGACATGTCTGCATGTAAGTATTATTTCTGTATATATACATAGAAACTACTCATGCACGTTTCTTCATATGAATAAGGAGCGATTGTTACATCACACATATATACAGCTAGGTATAGGGTATAGTTATGATTAATATTTCTATGCACCTAAGCTTATGAGAGAGCCTTAGTATGCTTGAAGGAAGAAAGTCAACGTATGTTTGCTCCTATCTGAAGATAAATAATATCTCCCTTACAAGCTTGTGTTTTTAATGTTTAACCCTGAGCTGATGGTGACATTTTGGGTGGCTGTGGAGCTTTTGAGAGGTGGGTGTCAAGATTGCAGAGATACGTCACTAGGGGAAAATATTTAAAGATTCTCTGGGTCCCTGGTTCCAACTCGCTTTCTGGTCCACTGTGACATGAAAAGTCTCTTCCACAATGAACTGAACTACTCAGTCATGCAATGATGGAGTAAAGCTCCAGAAAGTGTGTATTCAACGGAGCAGAGAGAGAGAGAGAGAGAGAGAGAGAGACTCTCTCTCTCTCTCTTCTCTCTCTGTTGTCTCTATCGGACATTGTACTCACAGCAGCCCAAAAGCAACAAGTACATACACATCTGTGCATATGCACGAAGCAGGTGTACACCCTGAGATGTGCTTTAGGTATGTGTACACACAAAACTACAGATGTAATTGCATGTATTTAAGTATACATTTGCAGGTTTATGATGCAGGCATGTTCACAAGCATATATAGCTATACTATATATATATAGCTATATATAGTTATATATAGTATATGCATATATAGTACTATATATACAGTACACTTAGATTAAAATGATGTTAAAATAAATATCTGCGGGAATTATTTCAAAGTTTCAGAGTTTGTTTATTTGACTTCCCTCTCTGTGGTCCTGACACTCTTCACTCCATCCTACCTCCTCAGCAAAGCCTCTGAGATAGGATTGTTTATTGAAAATGTCTATGCCCACACACACCCTCATTCTTTTCATGACACACCCTGCCCAGTCCTTCCTGTGGTCCAGAATGGAAGGTCAATGCCTCTACAGACAGACCAAAGAGAGGAGAGAAATGGGATGAGACCAAAAGGCAACTATGGGAACTGATCATATAGATGTCCCACTGGCCAGTGACAGGGCTTATTAGCCTGGAACCCTCATAAATAGCCGGAGGCTTTGCTTCCTCAATTGAGGTCTCTATTCCACTTGCTGCTGTGTTTCCAGCCAACTCAGTATGTGTGGCTGCTAAGGAAGGTCTTGTAAACCACTGTGTAAAGGAATACTTGTCTATCTTTTTAAATCATGTAAAATTATGAAATTCAAAACTGCAAAAGCTTCTTAAGAATAAATGACATTCAAAGCAGGCGTTATTTGAAAAAGATGCATTTTCTTCTTATTATGTCCGTGGAAGGTATTAGAAACAGAGTGGGAAGTCGTCTGTGTCCTAAGGGACTCCCAGTTGTCATGAGAGGAGCTCAAGCAGCCAAAGATTGAGAAGAGCACAGAGATGGGCAGAAAAGTTTTGACCATGCTTAAAATGCTCAGACATGGGCCCCTTGAATTTAGAGGCTAATAGGAGAGCAAGAAAGGAAACAGAAAGGTCTCCCCGCATGAAAGAGCAAAGCAAAAGATAGTGAGGCAGAGAGGGGTTTGGAGACAATCCACCATTCACTGGGACTGGAGAAATAAGGCTTGGATGGACAGTAGCCATGATAGACCAAAAGATTAGAGAAGAGTCAAGGGCCATAGACATTTGCATTTCCTCTTTTTCTTTACTTTTCATGAGAAATTTTTTGGGCTGTTGTTTGTTTGTTTTTGTTTGGTGTGTGTATGTGTGTGTATGTGTGTGTGTCTGTGTGTCTGTGTTTCTGTGTGTGTGTGTGTACATGAGTTCATGTGCCCTGGGTATGTGGTATGTGTGTGTAATGCATTTGCATGTATGTGTGCGCATGTGGATCCTTCAGCTACTATATCAGGTGCTGTTCACCTTGTTTGTAGAGACAAGTTGTCCCACTGGAACCTGGGGCTTACCAGTTCCACTGGGCTGGCTGGCCAGTGAATTCCAAGAATCTAAGGTCTTTCCCCTCTGAGCCTGTGCTTACTGCATGCTAACACACTCAGCTTCTCTGTTGGGTCTCAGGATGACTTTAGCTCCTGAATTAGCTCTCAGCCTTGTATTTTCTCCTAAAACTAGCAACCGCCATGAGCTGTGGTGGTGGTTCTGATGCTTCACATCTTACTCCGAGTGCAAGGCACCATGGGGGGAGATTCAGGAACCTTGTTTTCTTCCATTTACCAGCAGGTTTGAATAAATGTGATGGGAATTATCACCCATCTTTGAATTTAAGTATATAAAGCTGATGTTGACATTCTGATCTCTCTACTAAAACCATAAAAATGTAAACAATTCCCAAGAGTTCTACATTATCAACACACTTGCCTAACAGAAAGGTTATAGCTTTGGGTAAAACGATGCTATCAAGGACCCAAGTTGCAGGCCTCTACACAACTAACTAAATGACACTTTGCCATGTAGATTGAGAGATCTCCCTCCCCCATAATTATAATCTTCTTCTTCTCTTGACAATGCGCCTTATCCTGGGCAAAAGTATGAGCTTGATCTGTTATCGTGACAGCTTCAAACCCAGGCCTGGTTTCCCATGCCATGACACATATGTCCTCTGCTGCCCCCATTAAACAAGCTCAGACTCTAAGGCTAGAGACAAAGATCATCCATGGTAAGTACACTGTAGCCAGTCAGCTGACCAGAGATACAGGAACAAGTCTAGTCACAGTCAGTAGAGCTTGATTCAAAGCACAGCACTTCCTCCCCAAGAAAATCCTAAGCAAAAAATATACAATTTTTTTTTTCCCAGAGGAGATCAGGGCTGTTGGTCATGCATCACTACTGTAGGAATGACAAGCAAATTGTAACCTGAGAGGTTCTTTAGGTCCCTAATCCCTCCACTTTGGAGCTACAGGGTGTTTGTGCTTGGCATTTCATCTCTCTGAACCTGTTTTAGTAGCAATCAAATGGGGGTGGCCGTAGCCCAAGCAAGGTTTGTGTGAAGATTACAGTGGTATATGTCAAGTGCTGGAAGTTTACGAGTTCTCAGAAACGGCAAGCTTTAATCACTGTTGACTGTGCACCTGCGTAGGAATCCTTACGCCCTGATTCTCATGATGTGGGATCTTTAAAGGCCTATTTTCTAATATGAGGTCAGCAAACCTACATTGCAAAGTCAAAGTGGCTGGAGGGATCGGAGAACAGTGGTGTCTGTGTGTGCGCGCGCGCGCACGTTTAATGACTTGTTAGTATGGGTGTGTGCACTAGTGCCTGTGGGTGCATGTGCACTTGGGTGTGCACTTGGGTGTGGAGATTAGAAGTCTACAGTGTGACTTCTTGGATATGATCTCTCACTGAACCTGGAGCTTATCAATTCCACAGGTCTACCTGACTAATGAATTCCAGAAATCCTCTTAAATCCTCTTGACTCTGCCCCCTTCCCCAAGGGCTGGGTTTACAGATGTACACTGCTATGCCCAGCTTACCCCCCCCCATGGTAAAGTGGCAGGCATTTTACTAACTGAGCTATCTTCCCAGCCCTCGAAGCACCTCTTCCTCAAAGTTGAATTACAAAACCAACAGTTAATTTAGAGCAGACTCCTGAGACAGCAGACTCCAGGGCCTAATGACCACAACCTGGGATCTGACTACTCCAGCTGAATAGTGGGAACCATCCCCTCTGCCTAAGCCTGACCATCATTCGTCAAGCCCAGGGACATCCCCTGGAGCTCCAGCAGTGGTGAGCAATTGGAGTGGCACATGCAGACCACCCAGGAGCCTCCGCGGAGGCACTTGGCTGCCTAATTAACAGCATGACCTGATGGGAGCATGATGTTCCTGCAGCCTTGGCTGGCCAGCAGCCCCTTCATCCACGCTCTGGGTTACTCTACGGGGGAGGCCATGCCTTTGATCTACAAAGCCTGCATCTACTTTGATCCTCCTGGTCATTTTTGAGGTCAACTTTGCCGCGGCTGGATCTGCCTACCATGTCAGTCACCTGTGTCCAGAGTCAGCTTTGTTTAATGTTTCCAGAGAAAGAGAATCTGGGGAGAAAAGAAACTGACTGATTCATCAGCGTAGCCAAAACATGGGTTTGAAGGCAATCTGAGATGCTCTAGGCATTTTTGTTTCAAACGTTACAGTCCTGTTAGCTGTAGACAAGGAAAGATTTAAATTCTTTAGGATCTTGCCAGGTGAGGACGAGTGTTACCATCAGAGTAGAGGTAAAACTAGCTAAGAACTGTGGGGTGTCTTTACACTCTTTAAATCTCAATTTCCTTACCTAGGGAATTACTTATTTGGTAAGAATATGTCTAAAGAACCCACAGTATGTCTACCATTAAATAGAATTCTCATGACAACTGCATACAGAATTCTCTATGCAATCTAGATCCCAAGGGATGCCTGAGGCAGTGGCTAGCCCTGGAATCTGTATAAACTATATGTTTTCTTAGACTTATGTATCCATGACAAATATAATTTATAAACCATTCACAGTAAGATGTTGGGAACAAGGACAAAAATGGAAACTATCTATACCGTGAGAAAAGTTATTCAAAACTTACGAACTGTTTATTTTTGGAACTTTATGTTTAATACTTTCAGAACATAGTTGATTGCAGGAACCTGAAAACTAATAAAGGGGAGGGGCTACTGTGATTGAAATATCACCTGGGCAGGAAATGGAACCTTGGAGGCCCAGGAGAAGTAAGAACCAAAGGGACTAACCCTAGAGCCCAGCTCTGCCAGCTCTAAGTTCAAGAGGATTCCTGGAATTCACCAATCAGATAGACTAGTTGATTTGATAAACACCAGGTTCACCAAGAGATCCTACGGTGTGGGAGGTCTTTCTGTCTATGTGTTGCTTTTATTGGTTAATGAATGAAGTAACTGGCTTGGCCTCATAGGGTAGAACAGAGCTAGGTGGGGAAAACTAAACTGAATGCTGGGAGAAAGGAGGTGGAGTCAGTTGGAAGCCATGTAGCCCCACTGGAGACAGATGCTGGAACTTTGCCCTGTAAGCCACAACATGTGGCAATACACAGATTAATGGAGATGGGCTAGTTTAAGATATAAGAGCCAGAAATATGCTTAAGCTATTGGTCAAATAGTATTGTAAATAATAAGGTTCCTGTGTGGTTATTTCGGGAGTCTGGGCAGCCTGGAAGACACAAATGGACTCCTACAGCAATCGTTTCCCATGAAATAAGGTAGTGAGCAATCCAAAACCTGTTTTCTTTCCACATAACTATCTGTAATCAAACACTCTCTTGCACTGACTGTTTGGTTCAGTCATTAAGGACTTTGCAAAGGTAGCCAGGGCAAAAGTCATTACCCAAAATGTACCTGTTGTTTCTTAGGACATTCACCTATGAATATTCCATGCTCTTATTTGTATTCCAACAAAACAATAATTTACTGTTTAGTTTTTAAAACCCTAGCCTTATAGACTAGGAAATTGTAAGAATATTTGCTTTGACAGTAAGAGGACCTGAGTTCAAATTCCCATTGCTCCCACAAAAGACAGGCAGACCCTAGAAGCTCAATGGAGAGTCATTCTATCCCTAGCTCTAAACCCTGGTTAGGTGCAGTGTCTCAAAAAATATACATTCACATATACCACATAACTGACACACACATAAATTTTACCTCTGACAGTTTGAGGAGGAGACTCTCCTAAAAAAAAAAATCTGTATACTAGTGTTCCTTCACGAAAGGAAGACCACTAACAAGTTTAAGCCTTTCTTCATGGTATGGCATCATTATTATGTGTGATAGGTCAATTCTAATTAACAATTTGATGGACTCTGGGATCACTTGGAAAAGGAGTCACAATGGGGAACTGTCTGGATCTTGTTAGCCTGTGAACATTGCTGCGGGGGGTTACCTTGGTTACACTGAGGTGGAAAGCCATGCCCGCTGTGGGTGGCACCATTCCTTAGGCTGGGGTCCTGAAATGTATGAAGAGAGAAAATGAGCTAATAGCAAACAGGCATGCTTTTGTTCATTATGATTATGATTATTATTATTTTTACTCTTGACTATGACTATAGCTGCTTCACGTTCCTACTGTCTTGACTTCCCTGAAATGATGAACTTTAACCTGGGATGGTGAGTAAAAGAGACCCTAAGTTGCTTTGGTCAGGATTGTGTTATAGCAACAGGAAAAGAAAGTGATAAACCATGGTTACCTATTAGCTCTTTGTCAATAAAGCCCATAGACGTCTGCTCACATTAGATCTCACTCTTTCTCTTTGCTACTTTGCTACACCCTCCCATTAGGCTCTAAACTCTTGCCTGAGGATAGCTTTTGTGCACAATGTTTTGATGCTTCTTGCTGCTGTAGCAGCCTTCCACTACCAGAATAATTGTAAACATCTGGGAGGCTCATTAGTAGTGCAGATGTCAGGTTTGGACCAAGAGGCGTTGGAGACCTTGGGTGAGGCTAGGAGCTGCCCAGTTTTAACAAGCTCCCCAAGGATATATTGATGCAGGTGGTCTGGGAATTACACACAGAGAAATACCCAGTTCTGGGCCTGCAACCAAGCCATTCAAACATTTATATGCTCAACAGATACTTTTCATGCTAGGTATTAGAGTAGGGATGGGCAGAGATGAAACATACTGACCTTGCTAGGTGGGGAAGCTCCCAGCCCAGTAAAGCAGTGAATGCAGGGCCAAGGGCAATAATGGGATCATGCTTGAATGCCCTCTCATCCTGTCAAGCTTGGCTTCACTGTGGCACATGCCAGATCATATTTAAAGGGTGAGTTTCTAGTCTAGGAGCAGAAGGTCATTATAAGTAGAGACAATATGGAAAGCTGAGCGTAGAAATGGCAGCTGCAGACTGCAAGGAGATGATGGAGTTGCAAGAAGCATGGTAGGGAAGGTGTGTGGTCTGATGCTCAGCTAGACATAATCAAAGTTATCAGCATGGGTGCTGAGAAGGCATTTATTCGGGAAGCCATTGGGAGTCATTGAGAGGTTTTCTTGAGGACAATGGCATGCTTCAAGGTTCAGTTTTAACACGGGAGTCTGTGACTTCCTAAGGTTATTTTTAGCTGTCCCTTATCTCCTAACTTTCAGGCCCTAATTTCTAGAGGTTAGGGGATATGGGCCAGCTAAAATAAGAGACTCAATAAGAAAAATTGATCCAGGGAAAGAGCATTTCCTGGGAAACCATGGATCTCCACTGGTCAGCTTGAACAAAATGCCCCATCTGTCTTTTGTCTTTTACTGTCTTAGACATGTAATTTGATTCGCAAGCCCCTTGGTTGATCTTATAAATCAATGATTATCCAGCCTGTTATAATACACAAGGAAGTAAAGGTCAAGAAAGGGGAAGAAACTCCTAGAGAAGGAGTGATGGGGGCAGGAGCAGAATTCAGTCTCAAGCTGCTTGGATTCATGCCTTGCTGTTTCTTTGCTGTTCTCAACCTCAGCTTTCCAGGTGATAGGACAAGTGTAAGGCTCTTTAAATTGGCATTATTCAGGGAATTATGCAAAGCATTGCTCCATCTCTGTCTATTTTCCTCAGGTGGGATTTGATGGCTGTTCTGTAGTTGGGTCTGAATAGCTCCAATGTGTCTCTGCTCAACTGTAGGACCAGTAGGAAATGGAAGATTTTTAATCAAGATTCTGCTGTCCTTCCTTCCCTGTCCTAAGTGCCATTGTCACAGAGACTCTCAGTCACTATGACATATGGTTCCGTAGCATGTCATCCACAAGGTCTCCCCAGAAGATATGCCAACACCAAATGTAGGCAAATTGAGAGAATTAAGGTCCAAGATTAAGTTCCTTTCTCTTCCAGCTGTTGACTTTGAGACAGGGGACACTCATGTCTCTGGCATGGAGGTCTCCTTTGGTTTTCTTTTCATTCCATCCCCTGTCAGTACAGTTTCCAGCCTTAAGTCATTGACTTCCTAGGAAATTTGAACAAAACTGCTAGCCTTACCTCTTGTTACTCTTTGGCCACCACAGGCAGTTTCCAGCAATATGCTGTACACCCCTTTCTTTCTTGTTATTGGGAATACATTATCTGTACTGGTCACTCTTCATTGTCCATTTTACTGAATTAAGAAATGCCTAGGGAATTTCTCTCTGTAGCGGAATTTCCAAGGAAAGTAAGTTTGCTGGGACCTAACAGATGTGTTGATCTCTCCTTGATGGGCTCAGTTAGTATTTGTTGAAGTCATTGCGTGGTGGTAAAATGTAGGAATAGGGCCTAGTTGAAGAAAGCACATCTCTGGGAGCGTTTCCTTGGGAGCACTGTCTTGCCCTGTCTTTTTACTTCTCATTTTCCAGGAGAGCAGCCACATTTGCTGTGTGTCTTTGTCGCAGCCGGATGTTATCTCTAAAACTGAACATGACCACCACACAGAATTCCTTTCCTTGTGCTGTTTTCTTGGATAGTTTGGTTATGAAAACAGCAAAAAAGAAAAGAAGACACCCTAATATTAATATGAAATCAATATTAATTAGAACATTAATGTGCAATGCATCAGTTAATTTGAACCTCAAGGGCCTCTGCATAAAAACATTGTAAAAGAAGATCATATTTTCCTATCAAAAAACTGAGGCAGAATGATCGGCATTCAAGAACACACACATGGGATTCAAATCAAAAATTTAAGCTAGTACTCACACATGTTTGCCCTCTATGTCCCATATACTGGTTTTGGAATTAAAATCCTATTTTGTACTGAGACTCAACAAACTTCCCTGTACTTCTGGAGCACTTGTAGACACTTAAACAAATATACGTAGATTCATATTTGAATGCTGTAGACACTCTAGAAATCATAAAGCCCAAGGCATTTGGTAAGTCAAAACTGGAGATACAATGGGATATAGAAATGGCGAGTTAGCTTTTTGATGTTCAAATGTTGATTAATACCACTTGGGAACTGTTAACTATGGCTGTGAAGGAAGAAAGAAAAAAATCCTCTTGTCTTTCCACCCTTCGAAGTCCTCTCTGTGTCCCAGCTGTGAAATTTCAAGTGGGGTGGGAGGGAGTTTTGCTGAGACATTTCAAAGACGGAATCTCCTGTAGGAATGAGCCCTGAGTCCCAGGGGAATCATTCTGAAGCTCTTTTCTGATGGACTCCTCCTGTTTGGCTTTCTCGTGTTGCTTCCCAAACCTCCCTCCAGGAAAGAAAATAATAATATAATATTTGAGCATACTTGATAAAATACATGTTGAATGAGCCTTCCAGCTTGGAGGAGACTTATATTTTATCCCTGAGGAAACCTTACAAGCAAGCTTGAAAAGGGCAGGCCTCAGCCAGGAGATGGGTAAGTCGTGCATGTCCCTAGGGTGATGTGAAGCTGTCTCTAGTCATAAGTCACTCAAACCCAGATTCCTTCATAACACAGTTTCCACATAATCTCCGGAGTCCATAACTCATTAGAATTCTGGGAGCTCACTGATGTGTCCTAGAAAATCAAGAGACCCAGAAGTGTGTGGTGCTTCCATTTCATGAACACTTGAGAGCAAAGCTCATTTCATCAAGGAGCTTTCTTCCAACACCCAGCCCCTAGCAGTTACCTCAGACAATAGGGATGGCTGACAAAGGAGAGGAGGGGAGGAGGGAAGGGGAAAGGAAGCCCAGACTCAGCTGGAGAACAAAGATTCCTGGGAGGACCTGAGTCAGAACTCTCCAGAGATCAGGGCTTCCCTGTCAGGAGACCATCTGTCCATCCATTCAGCCTATCCACGGCAGCTATTTGGGGGTTTCCCAGGTGGCAACACCCTGGGTCTTTCTGATGAGGACTGAAGTCGTGTGTGTGTGTGTGTGTTTGTGTGTGTGTCTGTCTGTCTGTCTGTGTCTATGTGTCTCTGTGTGTGTGCACGTGTGCACAGGTGCACACGCATGCAAGCACAACCACCTCTCTGGGTCCACATACAGAAGTTAAAGGACACTTTTGAGTGTCACTCCTTGGAGATTATCTATTAAATGTCCTCTTTCTTCTTTTGGAGACAGAGTCTCTCACTGCACTGGAGTTTTCTAAGAAGGTCAAGCCCAAGGATCCTCCAGCATCCTTCCCGCCAATGCTGTGATCACAGGTGAGAACTATGACACCAGGTTTTTCTTCTCTCCTTCTGCATTTATTTCCTATGTGGGTCCTGAGGATGCCTCTCAGGTTTTACACGGTATAGACCTAGCTGTCCAGTAGCACACCTGTTTTCTCTTGGTCCACACCTTTCTCATGGTTCCCACACTGACTCCCCTTCTGCAGCACACAGCTCCCCCAGGAGGAAATATCCTTCAGTCCTCATGTGATGTCATCTGACCCCCTCCTTCCCATTTCATCTGGATTGGATCCTTCGGTGTCTTTTGACACTGTTACCTCCCTCGTGCCTCCTCTGCCCCCTTTTCTATGCTTCTGATCCTCTGGGCCACCCTTCAGCTATCATCTCCAAGTTGGAAAATTTCTTCACTGATATTGTTAGCAGGAAGCTGTCCCCCACACTGAGGAGCCTGCATTTCCTATGAGGCCTGTTTGAAATGCAACTGGAAGCTTTCCTATGCCCAGTCTTTTCTGACTTCAGCCAAGCTTATCACCCCTATCCTCTTCCGCTTTACTCCCTAAGTGTCTTCCTTTTCTCCTCATTCCTACAAATCTTTTTCCACAGAGAAGTCAGAGCAGAGTCTCTGGGAAAACAAAACAAAAGAAAACAAAACAAAAGCCCATGTAATTCACAGACGGGTTAGTTACCTCTCATTCCATCACTGCAGTTTATCTGCAGAAGCTGCCACAGACACTTGTGGTCTTGTTGGTAGTCCCTCATCCTCTCCCAGTGTCCATTCACAGGATGTGTGGAGCTCTTCCTCTTCGTAAACTATGCTCTCAGCTCACAGCCTTTGTCATGCAAAACCCACTTCCAGAGCCAGCACCCCCAGACTCCTCCCCTACTTGCCTCTCATCTTAAAAACCCCACTTTAGCAGATATCTCTAGAGAAGCTCTTCGCATGTAAGCTGTCTACGTGAATTCTCCAACTTCTCTCCAGCTTGTAACTGAGCCGCACAGGAAGAACTCTCTCTGGCTCATGGTTCAGGGAGGAGAGTTGACCATGGCTGGCAAGGCATGAGTGACGAATCTATTTCTTGTCCATGGCCGGAGGGCTGTGACTTTTCCCTGATCTTGGTGGACCAGAAAGTAGAGATCTTGGGATGGACCCAAGTTCAGGCTTTATCCATCTAGCTTCACCCCTATCCCCCTAAGCCCTGTGTCTAAAATGGTCTACAATTTTCAAAACCAGTCAGATAAAGTGTTGAAAATATATTATCCCATGGGGGACATTTCACATGCAAATCACAGCATGGGGAGTAAGACACAGCTGCATGAATGACCGTCCTTCAAACCTAAGTTTGAAGTCCTTGGTTTGGAGACCAGCAGGGATAAATGTGACTGTTTCCTGCTCAGAAACAGTGTGGTGTGTCCAGAACAAAGCCTAGCAGTGTTAGCCCTCAGAATCATTGTCTATAAAATTAGAATAACACAGCCTACTTTGTAGAATCACAACCGCTACCCAGTAAGTTAGCCCTGGAGGTGGAATTAGAAGTCTGGCCTAGCTCACTTCCAGTTTGCTGCGTGCTGCCTTCCTGAGTGATGGCAGATGTGTTTACACCTGTGTGGACAGTCCCACACTGAAGCACCACAATCAACTGCCCTTCACTCAGCGTCCACTCAACCCAGGAAGACGAAGTGAAGAAGGTGGGCCTTTCCTCATCTATGGCTGTGTACCTGAAGCAAAAATCATCCCATTTCATATCATCAAACATTCTGCTTTAGATTGTAAGACCATGACCAGATGGTACGAACAGCTGATTCTCCTTAGAAATCTTAGTAAGAAAAGGCAGGAAATAGAAAAATACCAAAATACTTTTCCATGTTTGAGGGAGGAAACAGACTTTGTGCAGAAGAGAGTTAAAAACTTCACTTTAAGACGATAAGGCCTAATCCTGAAGGGTTTTTGCTTTTTTTTTTTTTTAAGACAGGGTTTCTCAGTAGCTTTGGAGGCTGTCCTGGCACCCACTCTGTAGACCAGGCTGGTTTGGAACTTACAGATCTGCCTGCCTCTGCCTCCTGAGTGCTGGGATTACAGCCGTGTGCCACCAACACCTGGCAAGCTTGAAGGTTTTTAGAGAGAAAGCTTCACAGGACGATGCCCGGAGTACCACTGCTCCCCCCACCAAGCATCTCTCTAGAGTAGTGCTTCTCAACTTTCCTATGCTGCGATCCTTCAATACAGCTCCTCATGTTGTAGTGATCCCCCAACCCTAAAATTATTTTGTTGTTATTTTCTAACTGTGATTTTACTACTGTTCTGAATCATAATAATATCTGACATTCAGGGTATCAAATATGCTCCCCCAAAGGGGTTGCACCCCACAGAGAGGATTGCTGCTCTAGAAGAAGAAATTTGCACAACCCAACTAACACCACAGTAGAGTGACCAGAAGTCAAGAGAAGGTAGAGGGTAAGAGAGAACACTGACAGCCTCAGCAAAGGAGCCAATGCCATGGCGCCTCCCTGGCTGTTGATTGTTTCAACTTCTTTCTGTGTTTGGCACATAAAACTTTCATATGTGTATGTATGTGTGTTTGGGTTCACATGTATGTACATACATGTGTGTGGAGGCCAGAAGGCAACCGTGACTGTCTTCAAGCACCAACCTACCTTGTCATCTGAGACAGGTTCTTTCATTTACCTAGCATTTGCAAAATAGACCTGGCTAGCCATAGGGACCTACACATACATGATTATGTTGCCCAGTATCAGGATTACGGGACCAAGCCACCATGCTGGGCTTATTTTATTGGGCTTCTGGGCATCCATTTCAGGCCCTCTAGCATGCCTTTCCAACTGACCTATCCTTTCCGTAGCCTATACTTTTTGTTAGAAAAATTGATCATGATCTGGTAATACATGCATGTTGCTTTACATTGAACCAGCATCTGCTGAGAATCTGCTGGTGTCAGGGAACACACCACAGGCTAAACCTCTCATTCTCATTATGCTTCGGCAAGATTGAATCCATTATTTCCTTGTATAGGTAAAAAAAGACTGAGGGTCAGAAAAGTTCCGATCCTTGCTCAGTGGAAAGAAGTGGTGTGAGGCTTGTTTTGAGTTAGTGTGGTGTTGGAACTCACTTATCCCAAAGAGGTCCACCCACTGATAGTGGTTCCAAAAGAGCTTTGCTATCTATTGTCCATACTCAAGATAATCTCTCCCCCAACCTCTCCTGAATTAGTTTGATCTCTTTGGGCTTTTTTGGATTTCTGAGATCTGTGCTTAGGGAACCCACTTCCAGAATCTCCCCCATGCTATCTCCACATTGCGAACAAGTAGGGATGCATGGATATGCCCTCAGGCCGCACAACAGGCCGGTTGTCCATCAGTCAGACAGTAGGTTCCATGGTCCATTTCTTCTGGTACACACTAGAAAGAGCACAAGTGTTAATTATTCCACTTGCAGTGTTCTACAGAAACAATGACCAAAAGGCAGGCAAAGCATGTACTAACTCCAATCACATAAGCTCCTCCTCACAGGAAGTCACCACACCACATCGCTCTGGGGATGGGTGACTGGGGCAGGGGTGACAGGGTGGCAGCTACCTAGAAACACATCCTAAGTGGCACAGCCACCCATCTCTCTGGTTTCATGCTTCTTTCTTGTCCCATGTGTTTTTCTCTTCTTTACTTTTCTCTCCGTCTTAATATCTTTTATATTCATCCTCCCGATGCAGTTCATTAGAAACTACTAAACCTTCCTTCCTTCCTTCCACCTATCCTTCCTTCCTTCTTTGCTTCTTGCCCTCTTTAATTCTTTCTTCAACCAACCTAAGCACTAACCAGCCATCTGTTTTTCTGCAGGGTACAGGCGGAAATAAACGAAGCACCATTGTCTAAGACAATCATTGCAAAGACTTTGTACATCTCTCATCTTGTAGAGGTGCAGAAAAGGGGAAGGTGTATGTCAATTAATGGTGGATCTAGAACTCTGACTCTCTCCATTGACAGTAATTACTGCCTTGGTCCACCACACTCCACCAAATAACATAATCCCCCTATATGATACCAGATGGCCTTGCTGTGAGACTTGACAAAAGACTTTCCACACACAGCTCAGCCATTCTGCTCCCCTCAAACCCTCTTCTTCCTTTGCCTCTTCTCTTGCACCACCTTCTGCTCACATTCTTAGTCCGCTCATCCATGCTGATGGTTCAGGTTGACCAGTGACCAATGGTGGCCTTCTTAATCCAGACCCTTATCCTTGGAAAGAACAGAAGGTTTCATGGTGGAATGAGAATTCAAGAGACTTTTGACGTCAACACCAACATGAGACTACGAAAGGACCCTGCCCTGGGACTCTGCTGCCTTCACATCCCAGAGCTAAACATTGGATCCTGTTGCTGTTTACTCAGACTTAGCACAGACTTGGAGCTTAGCACTGGACTGCAGAGCTTCTCTCTCTCTCTCTCTCTCTCTCTCTCTCTCTCTCTCTCTCTCTCT
>LOEQ01001075.1:0-12931 GCA_001685075.1 Bramus lutescens
TAACTCTATCTATCTATCTATCCATCCATCCATCCATCCATCCATATGTGGTTCCATAGATGAAAAGTTAATAATTTACTGTGAAATAATACCTACTCTTTTTGCTCTTTTATTTTTGAGTATTTAAAATATTAACATGTATATATAATTATGTAAAACTTTAGATACATGTATATATAATGCTTATTCTAAAACTTTCAACCAAGAATAAATGTAGTAAAAAAGTAAATATACAGTTGCTATAGTTGTTCCAATCTGTACATTTTTCGACAGTGTCGAGTCAGTATAAAATATGCTGGAGAGAGAACTATGTGGTTAAGAGCACTTGTTGCTCAATTGTAAAGACTGATTTCATATCCTAGCACTCACGCCGTCTAAGAACCACCTGTATGTAATCTCAGCCCCTAAAGATTCTTCTCATTTCCACATACACTCTCACACACGTGCACACACACATATGGACACACATAAAATTTAAAATTTCTGAAAAACATATATTCATATATATTTCCCTTATATATCATACTACATTGTGACAAAATGATCATTAGCATGTGTGCACCTAATTAATTTTAGTTTAGTAACTGCCTATTGCATCCTATAATGTTGAGATACAATGAAGATTTTTGCCAGTTCTGATGATCATCAATTTATCTTCAATGTACACAAGTATACAACCTGTTCCTTTATTTGTTGACAATTACACAGTGCATATTCTTGTATAGGTATTTTTATGAATACATGTGAAAAACTTTAAATGTTCCTTTTATCCAAAAGAATCTGTTTCAAAATTTTAATGATTGTTGTTGAATTGCCTTTCAAATAGGCTGTATCAACACGTATTTGTTACAAAAACATATGTACATAAGCGAAGTGACGCTACCACAATTTCTTTGTTGCTGTTAGAAAACACATTTGAGCAGACAAGTACAGTTTTTAAGTAACAGAAATATAGAAGTTAAATTGAAAGCAATAAACAAGCGTTTGATGCACTAAAACTGTACCAAAATGCTCCTCCTCCAGTCTTCATCTGACCCACTCCAAAGTTTGCATGGGCTCAATTACAGAGCAGATCAGTCACACCTTCAGGAGTAACACGTCCCTGTCCAAGGGACAAGCAGACAAGAACATTTAAGCCTTTCCTTTGATAGAATTGGGAGATTCTGGACCAGAGTTTGCTTGCTCTGGTATAACAGGATATTCAAATGTAACCTAATTTTAGCATAGTAATCTCTTTCCTAATATACAGTGTTTAACATTAATTTATTGTGTGTGTAGGAGAGTATGCATATTCTAAACCTCACATGTGTAGGTCAGATGATAAGTTGGGGGAAGTTGATTATAACATGACTATCCCAGGGATTAAACCATGGAGATCAGGTTCAAAGGCAAGTGTCTTTATCTGCTGTGTCACCTCCCTTGTCTATGTTTTTAAATTGTGCATATCAAACAAAAGACATTCTTAAGGCAGATTCTCCCAACACCATGGTAATTTTGACTCAGTTCCCATCATGAGCTTTCAGGCCCAGTTTGGATTCTCTGGATGATTTAGCTTGCCTGAGAACAAGCCCCTTGGTCACGGATATTCTGGAGAAACCCTAGTATGAGAAAGACCAAAACGAAGTCCCTGGTGAGAACTAAAATCACCTGCAGGTCTTAATTTACATATATGCATGTAATAACAACTTGTGTTAATAAATGAGGCATTCATTTGAAGAACAGAAAGGGATATATGATAGGGCTTGTAGGAAGGGAGGGGGAGAGATGTCATTAAATCATAATCTCAAAAATAAAATAAAAATACGCAATAAAAATTGAACACCTGCTGACAAAAAAGCAGCTTCTATTTAATATATATATATAAACCTGTTACTCTGAATGAGTTTAATAATCTCCCTGTAAGTTGTCACAGTTTCATAGGTAAGAGATTGAAGACATCTAGAAAAGTAATTGTCTTCAATTTACACTCAAGTAAATGTTAAGTTTGTGTCTAACTGCAGAACTTGAGCTCTCTATGACGCACTGGTTACTGCTCTGATTGGCGCGATTGATTTCTACAGTGGAATTCTCTGCAGAAATCCCAGAATGTATCTCAGGCTTGTCTGTGTTGCATGTCTGGTCATCAGGAAATTAAAAGGCCTAAGTGGTTCAGACCCTGTCACCATGGGGCATGTATGACTGACAGATAACCTTTCAGGGTGATTCATTGCCTGGGAAAGCAGACTGTGGTATTGTACAATGTATCAGATAGGAGAAATAGGTTACACATGCTAAGGACTAAAGATTCAAAGCTGTGCATCCCTGTGGAATATGAGAAATAGGCAAGTGACTGTGACCACAGAAGAGGAATATGTACACCCATGAAAATGCCACCCAGTCCTTTGACAAAACAATTATGGGACCTTGCAGAAGTTACATTAAATTAGTATTTTCATTGGCAATTAGAAATCAGATAAATTTTACTCTGCTTAATACAGACAAAAAGTCCTTTTAAATTACACTGTAGAAAACCCATATTTAAATATCTCTGAACATATGTCTAGCAGCTTATGCATATAATATCAACAAGTGTGTCATACTGTTTATTCAAGCGTTGTAAGCAATTTTAAGACCATTGATATTGATCATCTCTGAAGTCAGTCTGGTTTCCAATTGGATATATTCAGATCATTCTTATCATCTTTTCTAATACCCATGTCTTCTTCCTAGGTTCCAACATTATGGAAATGAAAGGAGGCAGACTATAGCAGAAATAAATTCGAAAAATAAAGCCCAATTACATTCCACTACTTTTAGACTTGCTATATACTTTCCTTCAAGTAAGCCCACCCACATTTATTTTGAAAGACAATGCACTCATTTAACATTTAATGCACGTCACTGAATCATACTTGTATTAGTTACCTTTCTGTTGCTGTCATGACATAACCAAAAGCAACCTAAGGGAGAAAGGACTGATGTTAGCACATAATTCCAGCGGGATGAAGCTCATAATGTCAGGAAAAGCATGGCACGGTGGCAGGAGCAGGAGACAAGGTGATTATGTTTTATTCATAGATAGGGTGTAGGAAAACCAGGAAGTACCCTGTTTCTTTCTCATTCAAAGCCAATTCTAATGATGTACTTCCTCCTTCAGACTGTCACTTCATAGCAATGGTTAAGGAGATAGACTTAATCCTTAGCTATGTGATCTATGTGATCTTGTAAGGCCTTGGAACCTGTTGAAGGCTCTTTACACCCAAACTTAGGCCAGGAAGGAAACCAAACTTGGGGGGAATCATAATGAGATGTGTTTGTGAACGTCTCCTGGAATGGGGATACATCATTTTCATCTAGAATTCATTTATCACAAAATCTAATCTTGGAGATTCACACTGAGCATCATGAACATTGAGAGATACAATCCAGAAATATATAAAGGAAGAGGATATGAAACAAACATCACCTTATTAGCAGTCTCCATCACAAATAATTGTCAGTAATAGATATTTCTCAAATATCTGTCTCATTGTGTATGCTTTTTATTTTATCTTTGTGTATGTTTGTGCTAATATGTGTCCCAGTTCATATGTGTTCAGCTATGTGGAGGCCAGAGGAAAGTCTCAGGTGTCATCATTAGGACTGTATCCATCTCCTTTGAGACAAGGTCTCTTATTAGGATAAAGCTCATTAAATAGTTTAGACTGGCTCATAAAACAAGTGAAGGGATCTTTCTGTCTCTGTCTCCTTAGCACCAGGATGACAAACAAAGGCTACTATGTCTGGCTTTTTATGTGGATAATGAGGATCAATTTCATATCCACACACTTACAAGGCAAACACTCTATTGAATGAGCCGCTTCTCTAGCCCACCATTATGAATGTTTCAACTTTTAATCAGTATTTACAAAGATAAAATAAATTAAAATACATTGAGTTATACAAAATACAAATACACCACTTTTTTCTTAATTATAAAATAAGCAATAAGTTCTATGAACATCTAAATCATTTGCCTTATTTTGTTTTTATAACATAGCAAAACATTAAGTGAGATAAAATATAGTTAGAAGGATTGCATACATCAATGTATATTTACAGCAATTTTACTGTATATAGTACTATTAAGATACTATTTGGAAAAGTATTTAGTGAGATGTTAAACATGACTCATGTATTTAGATTTACTAAAATCTCTTTATTGAAGCATACTTGGTACAGAAAATTTCACACATATTTAATGATAGACATGACATTTTGATATATGCTTATGTCCAGCAACCATTACCACCACCAAGGCAACAAATTAATCACTCTCAAAACCATATTCGTATGCATTTATAATCTTTTTGCCTACCCTGCCCACTTGTTGGTGGAAACTTACTTGCTTCTGTCACTATAGCTAACATTTTATTTTTATATAATTAAGTAGAATTAGATAATATATATTCTTTGTGTTTGACTCAATATAATTATTCTAAGATTCTTACATACCATTGTGTATTTTTAAAACATGGACCAATTTAACAGATAATATATATTCACAATATTCATATTTGATGGGTCTCTGGCTCATTTTCAGTTTTGTACTGTTCTAAGTAAAGCTAACATGGACATTCATGTACAAAGTAGCAGTGTAGGTATCGACTTACCCTTTTCCTCCTGGGCACCATGAAGTGAAAGGACTGGATCTAAGGTAAAGACTATCAGTAACTTGAACAGTAATTGCATTCACTGTAGTTGTAATATTCTGTGTTTCCATCAGCAGTGGAAGAATTCCTAGTTAGTCATTATTGATGTCCATTTGGGCTTCTTTATGAAACAATGAGGGTGTTCTCTGAACGACAAAAAAAAATATTTTTTACAATTTTGTAGTCTGGGATTTTCAAGATCAAAGCACAGACAGATTCCATAGTGAATTGACTTCTTGATCCAGATGTATACATAGTCAGTTTTCAGTGTGTCCTCATACAGTGGAGTCAGAGAAACACCATTCTGGAGTCACTTTTTAATTAAGAACTAAATCTGTATGAGAATGCCATCTTTATGAAATGATTGTTTCTCAAAGACCCATCCAGTGGAAATATGAAAACATTAGGGATTACGTTTCAGCATGCAGATATGGGATCCTGGTTACAAATATTAAGGCAGTGATAATCTGTGTTTCAGCATCCTTTTGTGATCAGGGCTTGTAACTTATCATCCTAGTACGTTTTCAGCTCTATCTTATTTTGGTTTTGATTTGCAATTCCTTAATGACTAATGATCTTGATCATCTGTCCATATTTGTGTTTACATCTTACTGTGTCCTTGAGGGACAACTCTACCCATACTCTAGGCCTAATTTTCTCAGTTGTGTTTTATGAGGTGCCCATTATTTTATTTTTTGGCAGTGGCTCTGTCTTGTCTAGCTGGTGAAATTTCCCAGGACACTGGACCTGTGTCCTCTGGTCCTGTGGTAGACTTCTCATTGTCTGAGTCACCTCAAGTGTCATTCATTCTTCTACTTCAACATCAGTACCTGTTGTCAGCAAAAGAGATGTAGGCCACATCATGCATCCAACCATCCCAGGAGTCTTGCATTTTATCCCATTTCTGTTCCTCCAAATCTAAGTTGGAACATCTCTGGCTACAAAGTTGGCTGGATTAGGAAATCATACATCTAATCTCTCTGGAAGGTATATCCCTTCACACCTTGCTCCAAAACCCAGAGTAAATTATAGAGACTGAGAAGTTTCTAAATGAAGTCTTGACTCCTAATGCACAATCGTTCTTTTTATCTTATTGTATTTGCTTCCTTTTACTAAAAGAAGCCAAAGTGTATCTTTAATGCTTTGCTACGAAAAGCCTCAACTAAATAGCTGAGTTCATTACTTACAAGTCTGTCTCTCTACTTTAATCAAAAATATAATTCAAGTAAGATGTTTACAATTATAACAAAAATATATACATGAAAATATGTGGATTTTCTCTTGCTAAATAAAAGTACATCATACTGTTATGTAACTATTTTTATTGTTTGCATATTAATCATCTAATTTTAGATTTTATCTATATCCTGTAATAACTCTGTGATCTTAGAACATATTACTTCATTTCTCTGCACTCCAGTTACACCATATGAAGAAAAATGTTAATAAACCATCCCATGAGTTCCCTATGGAATTTGAATCTCATCCCCTGTAAAGCAATTAGACTAACAGTTGATAGCTGAAAACAGGAAATCCTTGCTAGCTACTATTATTTTTTCCAACTCGTTCCAATTTCTATAGTTATGGCCTGAACCTAGACATGAATAGTTCCAGTTCCTTCTGATGCTGTGAGAAATGAAGCAACCATTCTCTACAAAGTCACGCTGCTGTACACTCGTTAAGATCTCAATTACCCACTACTTTAGCCAGTCACTTTGGTGGGCATAACATTTACCTGTGGCCATGTAGGAGAGCAATCATATTCTGGATTACACGCCTGTCAGTTTCCATCGTCCTACATATTTCCTCTTCCAGCCTTTCTCTGCCAGGTTCCACTCTACATGGCATCCCCCGGAATGACAGCCCCTGACACGGTGCCCAGAAATGTCCTGCCGTGAAGTAGCTCTGTCACTTCCAGCGTCCCTGATATTCAGTCCTGTAATATGACATTTGAAGATGTCTCCATTCTCAAGCTGCAACCATTTTTTTTTCAAGTTCAAAATAGAATTTTTTTTATTCACTTCTTTAGGATGGAGATGAAGAAGATGGCCCAGGATGTTAATGTTATGCCCGATCTGCAAAGTCCCCACAAAAGCCAACAAAGAGTCCGAGTCCCGTATGTAAAAAGCAAAAGAGCCTTTATTTTAATCAAGTTTGCAAACTTGGTCTCTCTGCATGTCCAATGTATTGGAATAACCAGAGAGCCCCAAGCTCAGTTAGAATTGGGTTTTATAGTAGTAGAGGTGGGGGTGAGACGTTTCTGAGGTTCAGGACCCCTGATTGGCTGACATTTGTCTAGGGGTGTCCTGGTGAGTGTGCTCTGGCAGGTGATCCTATCTACTTGGAATGTTGGGCATTTCCTTTGAATGGTCTGTTCTTGGGCAGTGGTCGGGTAATCTCAGCTTGTGATTCTTCCTGCAGCCAGGTATTGCTCCAGGGTAAATTACTGAAATTCAGGCCTCTTATTAAATTTATCGAGGGCTGAGTTCTACTCTGGCAGGTGATAATGGTTGGAAGTAAAGAACTTCCTTTGTGTGACCTGTCCCTACTTAGCTTATCATGGCTGGCACCCACTGTTAAAACATTGCTCTGGAAACCAAAGAAATTAAAAAGAAAAAAACCTTTAATTTGTCAATAACAAATTATTTATAGAAAGTTGATTCATCCCAATATATTAGCTCATGGGTTTTTATTAGCAGAATGATACAATTTGAGAAGCAAACTCATATAATAGGTAAATTTCTTAAAGGATCTCTTGCCCAAATTGGTTGCTAATATTCATTTGAGCAAGTTTTGAGTATAATTTCAAGGTGAACTCATATTTATTTATAATATTATAATAGCATATAATTCTGTGACATAAGTTGTTGGAGCCCAAAAGACTATACAGCAAATGTATAGCTGACAGATTCATAAAGGCAGACTCACAGGTGTACAATTTATGGGCACCTGTTTTGCTGCGGGAAAACGTGTCTTTTGGAAAAGTCACTCTCTGCAAAAACCTTGTGAAGTCCTGATTCTTCCCTTCAAAATGGGATTTATTCCCAAATTACCTCAGCAGTGTGACTTCTCTTGCATGGCAAAGGAATGACCTTGCTCCATTCCCTCACACCGCCCGCCCAAGGCCTTAGAGGGAAAACACTCACTCTTTGTTCTAACCATCAAATTTACATAGCGTCAGTCCCACAAAATTACCTGCTAACAGACCACATAGAAATGGCTATAGATGACAGGCCCAGAGTAGGACAGTATCATGTCCTATCTGACGAACCAATCTTGGTATCTCCAAAGCTGGTTATCACCAAAGAGATTGGATGAGGAGAATGGGTGAATCCAGGATTCAGGGATGTTTAGCAAGTTTATCGAATAGGTTAGGAATGTCAGATATTTCCCGTTGAATGCTGGCTCTTTACGGGTCGGATCACCTGTTCTGGAATACTCTTTTGTCAGGTACTACCTGCCATTTTTTGTGACTTTGATATGCATATTATCATTGTTTTTGCCTATGGAATTTTCCAACTAAGTAAAAACTAGGAACCTCGTGGAGATCACCCCTTCTTTTTCTTCTCTGTTTCTCTTCACTTTACTTTTCCCCCTTTCGTGAAAAATAAAGAATATGCAGAGGTAATGTACTTGAGTAAATCTTTTTACCCTCAGATCCTTGCTTTCCATAGACATCCTAATCTGAGCCCTGAGGGGGTACTTAGCCTGGTACTCAAGGCCCTCTGATAATAAATGTAAAGAAAGATGAATCCAAGGACTCTCTGCTTTATTTCAGGGAATTTCTTGAAAGAGTAGGTAGGTTATGTTTTGTTAAGAAAGAAGTTAAGACTTGCCTACAGTTTTGAAGAGAGGAACAAGTCAATTTGAGGTTAAAGTTTCTGTAATTTTCCTATGTATTTGTGGAAACTTTTCTAGAAAAGTTTGCTTCTGAGAAGGAAGCTCCTTGTACATCCCTCTCCTTGCCCCTCCCCCCCAGCAGCAGTTAAAAATCTATTCAAAGGTTTTAAATAACGTTCACCTGATTATATGCCAGTACCCGGCAGAAAAATCACAGAATTGCTTCAAATCATGTGCATGGCTTGCTCTTTCCCTGCTGAGGAGTTTTGCACTGAGAGTGTGAAGCGAGAATCGCTTCCTCATGCCTAAGGTTAATGCTCCTGCTACAGCTTTAAGGCCCTGCCAGGCAAACAGAGGAGACACTTCAAATGTGCCTGTTTCCATCCCCTGCCACAAGCAGGAAAACAAATGGGACTGCTCCTCATCCCTGACTGTGGCAGGGCATTTATTAACGCAAGAAGATAAGAGAAAACGAAGGGGAAAAGAAATCCTGTGGCAAAGAGCTTGAATGAAATACACCACCCAGAGTGCAGGGCCTTTCAAAACCAGTTCTTGGTAATCACTGTGGTCTTTGAGGGGGGGGGCAGAATGCCCTGTTTCAGGGACCCAGTTAGGTGTAAATGCTCCCTCACTGCATCAGGCCATCCACCCCCTGCTGCTTGAATAATCCTTCTCAAGCACCATTTTCATCATGTCATTTCTACTCAAGGACCCTCAGGGATGAGTGTCCTGATGGCTGCCATATTAATTCCAAACCCTTCAGCCTGGCATCCCCAGTGGCCCTCCTCGAACTGATCTTTGCCTCTGTTGTACCAGCAAATGTGCCCTGTTCGGTCCCCTCAATAGACTGACCAGCTTTCATCTCTGTGAATTTTTCTTCTAGAAGCTGATTTTCCTTACGCTCCTTGCCATATTCTAGCCTTGAAGGTGCTTCTTATCCCCAAACTCAGAGCTACTCAAACCCGTATAGTGTGTGTTTCCATTCCGTGTGCATTTGTTCTCTGAGACTGGCTGTAACATGGGCTTGCCTCAAGAGTCATAGTCTGACTTCATTAATGTTGATTTTAAGTTCTTTCTAATTGAAATTGCTTACTCTATTTAAAAGTGTATTCATATAAATATATACATATCTGTAAGTTTGGTTCCTATAATTGAAGTCAGCAAAAAAATTGAAGTATGATTCTCCAGTTATTTGATAATCACCCACTTTTTTATTTATTCAGTAAGTTTTTATGACTTTATCCCCGTGGATTATGGACATTGTCAAGTTTTGATGCAAAAGTGGACAATAAGCTTTTTCAGCTTGGAGGAATATTTAAATTCTACTTTTATTTCAATATAGATCAAAGTATCATGATGACAAGGAGGAGTCATGTAAGGTTTTACAAAATTAAAATTAAAAAGCAACCTGATATTAAACTGCGTGGTTATAATAGAGATAAACTAAGGATTTTTCTATGGAAGAAGATGGATAATCTCAATATAAAAACTAAGTATGGGAAGTTAAATTATGAACATGCTCTTATAAACCTCCTTAATTTCATGTTAGCACAACCATTTTTTCCCCATAGAAGACTGGATAAATAAAGGTTTATTTCCAAACTTTGAATCCCCTAAATAGATATCATACATATGTTTCATCTTAGAAAATTGCTTTAAATTTACCCATTTCCAGAAACCAAATAGATGACTTTTAGCCCTTCATGATACAATCAGTGACATGTACTCCTTATTGTCAGCCTTCTGGAAAACATTCTAGACTATCAGTCACCACAAGAAATTCTCTTATTAAAAGGTAGCTTATAAGGTCTTCCCTTACCTCACTGACGACACCTTTTCCTCTTCACTTACTGATTGATATTGAATATGAAAGATTAATGTGATTTCATGCTTTAGATTAAATACATTAATGTTTTTTTAATGTTGTATCCTTGTTTATCCTTGCATGTATTCTGACACATTTAACGTTTGTCAAGAAGATAGTGTTTTTTTACTATAGGATATCCTCAAAAAGAGGAGAAACTGTTTAGCTATCACGAGGATACAGTATTGATTTAATTACATTAACTTAAACAAAGCAAAGTCATCTCATGGTCAACTTTTCCTCCAGCAGTCACAAGCTGCATAGAGTTAGCAACCCTAGATGCTGGATCTAACCTTCTGGGCAGGAGTCTGTCTAACTTCATGTTTCTTCTCTGCCTCTCAGATGTGGATTTAGCCATTGTGTTTCTTATGCCTCTTGTAACCCTTGTAGGTTATTTATTACCTGGATCCAGGATGATGCTAACTAGAAAGCCACCACTAATCTATCTCTAATGAAAAGTAGTCCTAATATCTATTTCTGTTGGTTCTGCATGTCAAACTGTCTGGACTAGTAGTACCAGAAACCTAGACCTGGTCATTTATAATGTTCTAGTGGAACTATTACTATGAGATAAATTATTTTGGACAAGAATCAAGGTTTACATTAAAAGATTATAGTTTGGAGATACAGACCAGACTATGCAGATGGATAGCCAAGTTTTTGCTAACATAAAAACTAAATTTTAGAGATAGAGTTGTGTGGTGGTTCGAAAGAAAGTGACTCCCATAGGGAATGGCACTATTGGGAAGTACAACCTTGTTGAAGTAAGAGTGGTCTTGCTGGAGAAAGTATGTCACTGTGGAGGTGAGCTTTAAATTTTCATATATGCTCAAGCCACACCCAGTGAGACAGAACACTTCCTGTTGAATGCAAGTCAAGATGTAGGAGAATCAGCTACTTCTCCAGCACCATGTCTGCCTTCATGCCACCATGTGGCACCATGATGATTAAACCTCTGAAAATGTATGCCATCGCCTCAATTAAATGTTTCCTTTGTAGGTGTTGCCATGGTCATGATGTCTCTTCACAGATACCTTCATAAATGTCTTCACAATAGAAAAGACCTAAGGCAAGGTAAGAGAGAGAACTGACAGATGGCACAGTCAAAGCAAGGCTCCCTATGGTGGCTATGCTACAGTTTTAGCAAGATTATAATCCAGCACCAAGCTAAACTGGGGAGATGGCTGAGGAACATTTGTTCAGCACAAGGGGACTAGCACTTGAGAAATCTGGATGTGTTGCTGCCTTCTTGTTGAAGGAGTTGCCAAAGCAGCTCTGACTTCAGGTAAATGACAGATAGAAGGGAGTTGAGAACAGCAGTAGCCTGGAACAGATTGCAATGAGAGAATTCAAGGACTGGAAATTTTCTGTTCAAGTATAACACTGTGGTGATTTCCTTACTGAAGAGAGAACTTTGCACGCTGTTTTGGGGGCTAATATTCCATGTGTAAGTATCTATGTTAGCTAGTCAGATCAGTACACATGTGAAACATGTAGGAGGAAATCTGTGACCAGGATATTTAAATCTTGTCAAAATAAGGTATCCAGTGCAAGGATGTGCAATGACTTACATTGCACACTGAGTTCAGTCTACAAGTTGTAAATGTGAGACTTCTGATAGAGTGACTTTATGTGTGTAATATAATATGCATATGGGAGGAAATATGCAATAAAAATTGTCTGGCACCTTATAAAAAGAACCTTTCACATATGCTATCTCCATTAAAGTCTAACCATGAAGTTATAATATGGATATAATGAAAAAGAAACATGGGCAGGTCAAAATGTGGTTCTTATGTTAAGAATTCAGTGGCAGTCACCACAATGACTTGGAATGCTTGTTGACCATGCTTTGCCACACAGGCAAGTCAACAAAATGGTATGGTTAAAAGGAACTCACAGGGTTTTTTGGTTAGCCCCCACAGTTACATATGAGATACCAGATTTATTCAGAGAAAGATTATTATGCACGTATTTCAGCTCTTTCCTGAGAACCAGTTAAGTATGCATGAACTCGTCACACATTGCAAGGATATAAAATAATTGAGGGTGAGAGGGTTATTTTTGGAAGATGGTTTTCTTTCTTGTGAGCTATTCTGTGAATCCCATACTCAGAACAAAAGGGCTTGGTCACTCTCCTATCAAGAAATGCCTTCCAAGAAGGACAGGATCCCATTGGAGTGGCTTTGGAAATACTTTATTTGTTGTATCTTGTTGAGAAATTTTCAAAAGATAGAGACCCCTTAACTAATGGATGCATATTAGAGGTTTCTTGTGCATCATTAACTTGTTAAAAGCAATGCATAGAAAAATCGTAACTGTATAAATAAGCAAATTGTTGAGGGTGGTATTTGACATGGTATCAAGATGAAAAAATACAATTCAATTACCATTAAATATCTGCTGAATATAAAAACGTTTTAAAAAAAGAAAGAAAGGGAAGCATTTGTTTTTCATCAAATCAAGAAGCAATGAAAATGCTTGAATTAAAAAACATTCCTTAGGCTGGTCCACCCACTGAGACAGTGTGCCTGATCTAATGGGAGCTCACCAAATC
>LOEQ01001075.1:12998-25678 GCA_001685075.1 Bramus lutescens
GAAGCCATTGATAAAGGCACTGGGACTTGTTTCTACTGCATGTACTGGCTCTTTGGGACCCTAGTCTATTTGGATGCAGAGCTTCCTGGCCCTGGATATAGGGGGGAGGGCCTTGGACTTCCCACAGGGCAGGGTTCTCTGCCCTCTCTTAAGGAGGGGAGGGAGGAGGGTGAGTGGGGGAGGAGGAGGGAAATGGGAGGAGGGGAGAAAGCGTAACTTTTTGAATGGAAAAAATAAAGAAATTCCTTAAAGAATGCATAAATTTACTCTATTCAGCATTGTTTAGGTTTACAGAACCCAGATTATAGCACTAAAAGTGAGGATTATCTTTGATTCTTACAACCACCTCCAACCTGGAAAAATAAAACCTTCCTTTATGGTGATGATGCTAATGTTTACTTTCAAAAATAGCTTCTACACATTTGTAACACAACTCCTGCACCTAGGCTCAGGATCAATGGTGGAAGATGAGGCAGAAAGATTGTAAGAGCCAGAGGAACAGGAAGTTGTTGTGAGATCCTGTCTTCTGAAAATGTTAAAGAAGAAATACCCATGAAGTCTCACTAACACTATGGCCTAAACATGCCTGAGCAAGAGTGACACCAAAAGACACACAAGCATAGAAAGCAGAGAGTGCCTGAGATCTCAGTCCTTGACAAAGAACTTCGGGTAACTAAGGAATGCTGAGAATGGAAGAAATGATCTTACTCGGGAAAGAATACACTATTTGTTTGGTTATCCAATACCAAATGGTCATCACTGAAACACACACACACACACATACACACACACACACATAAATATATTTACGTGTATAAATGTATATATATATATGTGTGTGTGTGTNCGTGTATAAATGTATATATATATATATGTGTGTGTGTGTGTGTGTGTGTGTGTATACACAAATGCCATTATATAGACTGAGCAGGTTGTCTTTTCATATTTAGGAGTGTGTGTGTTTGTGTGTGTGTGTGTGTGTGTATGTATGTATGGGTAAATGCTATTATCTAAATTATAATTTTAAAAGTATCCTTTTGGATAGGCATCATCAAATCATTCTTTAGATGGCTAGAAAGAGAATATTGCAGATATTACTTGTCTTTGTCTAAAACAAAACACTTTGAGGCATCTGCACAGGCACTTTCAGGCCAGACACTAGCCAACATTTTCTATAAAGGGCTAAAAGAAAATGTCATAGTTTACAGACCAGTACTCTGTTATAAATACTCAGGTCAACCCTATGAAAGAAATAGATTTGTTGAGTTTGAGAGCCTCAACAGAAAACATAAATCAATGACTTTAGCTATGCTATTAAACCTTCATTAACAAAATCAAACAACGGACCAGATATTCCTCCACTGATATATTCCATGCTTGCCACAGTGGTACAAACAACAGAAACTCATCTGTTTTATTTAAATATCCTAATTATAGTGACATCTTAGAAATAGTGTGCAACTCAGTTGGTAAGGCAAGGAAAAGCCATGGCCACATAGTTCAGCACCAACTGCAGCCTTATCAGAACGTGGACAATCTATTTTTTGACCCATAATTTCAAGGAAAAGGTTTTAAATGGTCTGTAATCCCTCCTTCTATTTTGTTATTTCTCTGTCTTTTCATTGACTGTACTGCTGCATATGATTTTGTTTGCTTGATTCTACTAATGAAGTTGGTATTTTCCTACCTTTTGCTAAAATAGATTTCCATTTGAGTAAATACTGTCAGATCAATGTTCATATAAATATAGATCACAATAGTAGAACAGGTTGTGTAAAATAAATTACATCCACTTTCCTTTCTGGTCCAGAAAATAGTTTACAAACTGAAAAAGGTCGCGGTGCCCAGGAAAATCTTCCCTACCTGTAGACTAGGACGTTCCTTTCAAGCCCTTTGTCCTCTGGCCTTCTTTTCTAAAATCAAGGAAATAAATAATAGCGATAGACTGGCCTTTAAGATTAAAAATAAATTCATTCTTTGTAGCATTACCTCTTTAAGTTTTGTCATCTATTTTCTATTAAGTATAAGAATCAAAAGATACATTTGTGTAATAGATTTTTAAATTATAACACAAGCTATACACTCATCCCTCTGTGTCTACAGTTTCTAATAGAATAATTAACAATTATTAAACTGAACATGTTTTCCTTAATAAAATTTAATTTAATTAAAATATAATTATGTTATTTCCTCTTTCCCCTTTCCAAACATTGTGTCCTTTTCAACTTAATCCCTCCCATTTCCTTTCTTACCGCTTCTCAATCACATAACCTTTCTCCTTACACACACACACACACACACACACACGTACACACACACACACACACACACCAGAAAATATAGAAACGGATAAAATTAACCCAGATGAAGTAGAAGGACTGGACAAAGATAAAAGCATAGTTAGGGTTCAGAAAAGAAATGTACATTTATTTTATTTTTTAAAATTTCATACACATATACAATGAAGTATGGTCATATCTATACCCGTTTTCCCACTATGACAGCTCCTCTATCTATCCAAAATCCCCTTTTTAGTGGGCAGTTTATAAATTTGACATGCCACATTCAACAAAATGTTATCAGTGGCTGATAGAAGATAAAGTCTCCTTAAAACCAAAGATATCATAAAAAGGTTAACTTCACTGGTAGCCAAGGAAACCCAAATCAAAACCATCACTTTATATAATTTTATGTTAGACTGCTCTAAGTTTTCTAATATTCTTTAAAAATGAAAATGGCACAGCTGTCATATATATGTATATACATATATATGTATATACATATATATGACTATTGTCCTTAGAAACAAAAATGACTATATACATATAAAATATTACAAAATACTTTTAACATAAACCACTTCTGGCTAGAGAGTTTTGAGAAACTGTACAAGGTAGTACACATTATCAGAATATTACTCCAGATGTTAAGAGCTGTACACTTTATATATTATAAATAAACGACCTAACACCACATATACTAACATTGGTTAATTTGATGAAAAAAAATCAAGACATAATTGCTAGTAAGAGAAGAAAATGCCTAATATTTACAGATGAAGAAAATAGTTTGGCATCGCATAGTATTGGATCACATAACTGTTAATATTCAGATGAACCTGGCTCTGCCCTTTGAGGACCTGACAGACTATGTCATCATGCCCTGCATCATGCCTGCCAGCAGCCAACAATATCCTATTTTTTTAAAAGGTGAAACTCTGCCAGTTTCCCTTCTCTTCCTCCTCTTTTCCCACTATTCTTCTGAAGAGACAAGCAGGTCTCTACCACTCTCTCTTCCTCCCCTTCTCTCTTCCCTCCCTCACTCCCTTTATCTCAATAAAACGTCTCACTTAAGCTCCGCCCACATGGCATATTTGTCTCTCACTGTGAGGCCCCTGGCTTTCACCCATCAAGGTCCCTCTCCCACAGAATCATTACAATAATGATTGTTAATTCTACAGTTAACTGGATTGTGTACTTACCACGTGATAAATAGTATTCATTTTACATACCAGCCACAGTTGCCCCTCCCTCCGCTCCTCTTGTTCCCTCCCTCACCTCCCCTTCAACTCACTCCCCATCCACTACGCAGAAAGGGTAAAGCCTCCCATGCAGAGTCAACAAAGCCTGGCATATTAAGTTGAGGCAGGGCCAAGCCCCTCCCTACTGCATCCTACCATAGGGAATGACCTCCAAAAAACCAGCTCATGCATCAAGGATAGATCCTGGTCCCACCGCCAGGGATCTCACAAACAGACCAGATGACACAACCACATACAGAGTTCGATCCCTTGCAGGCTCCCTAACAGTCTAGAGTCCTTGAGCTCACATGAGCTCAAGTAATCTGAAATCTTAAAATATAATAAAATAAAAGAGCTTGATTGGTGCAGAGGTGTTGGATATGGAATGTAATTCCCTTTTACAATATTTATGTAAAATATAAACAGCAACAAACCATAAAAGCAAGAATTAGACTTATAGCTTAATGAGAATATGTAACGTGTTTAAAACTGGTGACCTGCAAAGGTATCAATGTTACAGAGGCAACATGATTATTATAAAAGCAGGAGAAAGACCAGCCCACATACAACTCTCTGTGGCAGAGCAGGGATCAGTGAAGGAGTCATGGGGTCACTGTGGATAGTGTGCAAGTCTTAAAAATGCTGATAAATCTGTTCATTTGAAACACAGTATTAGAAAGGATTATAAGACCTGCGCACAATAAAATGCCAATGCTGGCCCCACATGCAGTTATAAAGCCAGTGTGTGAGCACCGCTGCAGCAGGACTTGGCACCTCTCAGTTTTGCAGTGCGTGCAGAGGCTAGGTTGTTATGAGGTTGCCAAGCAGTGGTGGCATTTGCGGAAGTGATGAATCATCCTGCTTGAGGAACAGAAGCAATGAAGATGGGCATGTGTGGCAGAGAAAGAGCATCTTGAGGTGCAGCTCAAGCCACCCAACTTGTCTCCAGCAATAGGAGCTGAAGTAGATCAAATTAAGGACAAACAAGGACAGAGACAAGAAGCAGCGGGTGTCACCACCACTTGTTTAACTGTGACTCGTAGTAGCCACATGCGGAGCAGAATGTTGCAAGTGTTCCTTAGGCCTCTAACTTGTGGTCAGAAAACATTTTCTACTTTCTCTTTAAACGCCTTCGTCAATTGAAATTTAATTTAACTGACATAAGCATTTAAAATATGTTGTTAGGGAGTCACGATATTGTGTGGTGTTTCTATAAATATAGACACTACATGAAATATAAAGCAAGGTCCTTATATCTACCTTCCCAAACACGATTTTTAAATAGAGAAAATAACCAATTTTTTCTACAGATTGTTGAAGTATTAGTCCATTATTATTCCCTAGTCCTTGACCATCTCCTTCCTAACTATAACTGAAAAGATTGTTCAGTCTCTCTCTCCCCAACTCCTTTTACTCTTCTCAGACTCTGAAAACCACTGTTCTTATCAGAAATCCTAAAATTAGTTTTTCATATTTAGTGTAAGGATGGAATCTTAAGCTGTGGCATTTATCTTTCTGTTCTCGGTTATTTCACCTACTCAAGTGATCTCTGCTTCCATCCACATGTCAGGATTCTATCCTTTTGTGTCTTCACTATTTTCTCAGAAGTATTTATAGTATGTTTTCTCTACTGATCAAATTCATTTGAACTGGTAATAAAAATACTGAGATTTGTGTTTGGGCGCCAGCCCCCCAAACCTCTCAGGATTCAGAAAGATCAGTATAGCATGTGAAAATCGACGAAAAGAGGCCTGAAGGCAAACTGAGTAACCCACTTACTTCTTGTCATTGTGTCCCATTTATTCTTCCTATGTCCTCCCAAATGCTCTCTCTAGTTTTCTTTCGATGATCTCTCTCAATGTTCCTCCCAACCGCACAAAGTTTCCAGTTTATATGCCCACATAGACAAAATTATCCATTCTTTGGCAAATAGCAATGATACTCTTAGGGCCAACAAGATGGATAAGACTGATGTAGCAGGCATCCGTTGTCTTTTTATGTCTCGGGGAGGGTGTATGCCTGTAAAGCACCCGGGCATATCTGCAAAAGAGGGTAAACAGAGGAACAGCTATGATGTGAAGAGGAGAGGGAGTTTTTGTGCTAACTACATTTGTGTGGGTAGTTAAACTAGAAGTTTGTAATGGATAAATGTGGAGAAAAGGGGAGGAAAAAACAGCAGTACTGTTGCACTCTCTGAATAGTTTTTGCTTCCTTCTGTGGTGGCTGGGAGCACAGTCTTGTAGTAACCATGGCAATCAGCATAAGCCACAGAGGAAAGTGGATGATGCTTGGCCCGTGGGCTAAGCAACAGCTTGCTGTAGGTATGCTATAAGCTCTGGCACTCAGGTGAAAGGAATTCCTTGCTTTGGGGCTGGTTTAGCAATCTAAGCTTTTTTTCCCTGTATTACTGTGGGTAAAGACACACACAATTTTCTGGACGAAGATCTTGTGTTAATGAAACTGAGGTGGAGTTAAATAAAGAATATTAATAGCATGTTAGGGTAGAGAAAAGGCCAGTAGGTTAAATTCTCATGATAGAGATTTTAGGGCTGCCCAGACCTCTTTATTAGTAAGGGCAGACATGCTGTCTCTCCTGCCCAATGCATCTTTGAGTTTCTTATGTGGTCTATTTGCAAGGCTCCATTCCTTGTCAAATGTCCTGCCATAAAGGATAATTGTGGGGGGCTGGTTTATGTAGATTTGACTATGAAAACAAAGGTTTCTTTGACTGAGTGAATGCTTTCACACCAGGGCCTCACAATATGGGAAGAAATCATTCAGTTCCCATACAGAAAGAAGTTATAGCCAATAACTAATACACTGCTGGGGTCATATTTGGGATGAATCCCACTATGGAAAGGAGGAAAGCTATGGCTTACAAAGGTTTTTACAGAAATGACAATGACTATTCAAGAGACAGTTGTTCCTGGAGCTCTACAAATTGGGTCCTCACTACTCCCATGAGATAGTCTATTGCTGTCAGCTGTACTTTTACTGAACTTGGACCACAGCAAAAAATAAATACAAGTTATACATGTTAATACAATTACTTGTGATATCCTGATATATGTGAACAGTGTTCATTGTGCAAATCAGGTTTCACCTAGATATCTCCTTACATTCTTATGATTACCAGTGAAGACTTTCAAAATCCTTTCTTTCCCCCTTCTTTTTTTAATTGATTTTTATTAAGCTCTAAATCCTTTTATATGGTAATTTGGAATGTGCCATCTCAACTGATGCTGCTGTGCAGTGTGGCACACCAGAATTTGGGTTTTGTTTTGTTTTGCTTTTTGCTTTTTTTTTTTTGGTTTTGTTTCTGTTTAAGTTTTCTTTGAGACAGGGTCTCTCTGTGTAACAGTCCTGGTTGTCCTGGAACTCTCTCCATAGACCAGGCTGGCCTCAAATTTGCAAAGATCCACCTGCCTCTGCCTCCCAAGTACTAAGATTAAAGGCATGTATTACCACTGCCCAGCCCAGAGCTTACTCTTAACTAAGTTATGATTCATTAGTTAGTCTTTTACCGTGCTGCCTGCCCCCATACTAGCCCACATTAGGGTAAGATAACTATCATTTCATTTTCAACCTCAGGGACAGAAGCTTTAAGATTTTGTGTACATTTCATGTGCTTATTTAACTACTTATAAAAGAATGGTATCTTCTTCCATCCATCTTGATGCAAGTAAAGGAATTTCACCCAGTTCAGGGTATTTCGTTGAATATATATATTGTATCTTCTTTATGTATTTGATAGACATTTAGTTGTAAGTTGTTGGCTACTATAAAAAGGGCTAGAACACAGAAATCTAAACCTGTTTCTTCAATGATTTTAATATCTTAAAAATTAAACCTGTATTTATTTTATGTTTCTACATGTATGCAAGGTGTGTATGTATGTGGGAGAGAGACAGAGACCTTTATGTGGGTTCTGGGGAGGAGATTCAGGTTATCAGGCTAACATTGCATGTGCTTTTTCTGGCTGAGCCATCTCACCAACGCCTGAATTAATTTATTTTGGACCTGTAGCCAATAGTCACATCACCTGATCATATGACATTTATTTCTTTTTCTCCCTTATTCATACCAGTAGCATTTTTTAGTTTAATTTAATCTATTTATTTATTTTACAACTTGGCTGCAGTTTCCCCTCCCTCCTCTCCTCCCATTCCCTTTTTTCTCCTCACCTCCAGTTCCCACTTACTCCTCCTCTATTTCTGTTTAGAAATGGGCAGGTCTCCCATGAGTATCAACAAAGCATGTCATATCCAGTTGCTATAGGACTAAGCACCTCCCCTTCTATTAAGGCTGGGCAAGGCAACCCAGTGTGTGGAATGGGTTCCCAAAAGCCAGCCAAAACGCTCGGGACAGCCCCTATTTTCACTGTTAGGAGTCCCATAAGTAGACCAAGCTATGCAATTGTCACATATATGTAGAGGGCCTTGGTCAGTCCCATGCAGACTCTTTTCTTGCAGGTATTGCGACACTGGTATGTGGATTCATACAGTCCATGACATGAAGATTCAGATACACTGAGAATGAACTTAGCCTTAGCAGCTGCAGGGGTCTTCAGTCTCAGTGGATGGAAGCATTTTCCCTTAGCCCTTCGGCATTTTTATTTTCCCCTATATTTACACTCCAGTTAGATTTTCATATGCTCAAAACAACCTTAATGAAGCTTTCAAAACTACAATGCCAAGTGTAAATACCTGATTCATGAGGTGACATGGTTTTCCAGGTTGCCCCAAACCAATTTTGCAAAGGCTTGTATCCATGAGAAACTCCCAAACAAGAGTCACATAGGGCAACAAAAGGTACATAAGGTATCTGTAATACAAACGATGGATTAGGCTTGGGTGCTCACTCCAGAACTAGGCTGGGGCAGGGCTTGGTTGGTAGCCCTCTGGTGCTAGACTAGCAGGAATTTCTTTCACACTCCCTGGTTGTTGGTCCAGATTCTATGAGTTCCAATGAACCAGGTTTCCTGTGGGTTGTATTGTAATATTCTTAATACCTCTGGCTCCTACAAGCCTTCCTCCCTTTCTTCAGCAGGATTAGCAAGGTCTAATGTTTGGTTGTGGATCTTTGCATCTGTTTCTATCAGTTGCTGGATGAACGTTCTCTGACTACAATTGGGCTAGACACCAATCTGATCATGGAGGACGGCCAGTTCAGGCTACCTACCTACTGTTGCTAGGAATCTTAGTGAGCGTCATCCTTTGTAGATTTGTGTGTGTTTTCCTTGCATCAAGTTTCTAACTGACCCTGAGATGTCCCCACTTTCCAGTCTTTTCTTTCAGTACTGTCCCCAAGTCCACCCAAGAGAACTCTTCTATTTCCCCTTCCCAGGGAGATCTCTGTGTTCCCTCTTGGGCCCTCTTTGTTAGCTAGCCTCTCTGGGTCTGTGGATTATAGTGTATTTATCCTTTCCTTTACAACTAATATCCACTTATGAGTTAGCACAGACCATGTTTGTCTTTCTGGGTCTTGGTTACCTCACTCAAGATGATTTTTTTCTAGTTTATTCATTTGTTTTCAAATTTCCTAATATTATCTTTAACAGATGGATAATGCTTCATTGTATATGTATACCACATTTTCTTTATTCTTCAGTTGAGGGGCATCTAGGTTGCTTCAAGTTATGGCTATTATGAATAATGCTGCTCTGAACATAGTTGAGTACATGTCCTTGTGGTATAATTAAGTATCCTTTAGGTATATGCCTAAGAGTGATATAGCTGGGTTTTGGAAAGATTAATTACTAAATTTTCTGAGAAACTGTCATATTGATTTTTCAAAGTAGCTGTAATATTTGCACTCTCACCAGCAATGAAGGAGTGTTCTCTTGCTTGATGTCCTCTCCAGCATGAGCTGTCACTTGTGTTTTTGACCTTAACCATTCTGACAAGTGTAAAATGGAATCTCAGTCATTTTGATTTGCACTTCCCTGATGGCTAAGAATGTTGAGCATTCCTTTGAGTGTTTCTCAGTCACTTGAGATTATTTTGTTGAGAATTATCTGTTTAGGTCTGTACCCCATTTCAAAATTGTAATAATTGTTTTGTTTTTTTCTTGGTTTGTTTTTTATGTCTAGTTTCTTGAACTCTTTATATATTTTGGAGATCAGCCCTCTATTAGATGTGAGGTTGGTGAAGATGAATTGGTGAAGATCTTTTCCCATTCTGTAGGCTACCGTTTCGCCATATTGACGATGTTCTTTGCCTTACGGAAGCATTTCAGTTTCATGAGGTCCTATTTATTAATCGTTGATCTTAGTGTCTGTTCTACTGATGTTCTATTGAGGAAGTATGGCATTTATTTCTATTTTAAGTTTTGAAGGTGCTGCATCCTGTTGTCTGTCATGAGTAGTGAGTCACATAGGTACTAACCCTGTGCACGAGCTTTCTTTCCACTGAATCCTCATTGGTGGTATAGCTTAACCTGTGAGATAATAGCCACTCTACCTGGAATAAGGTGGGAATGTAGCTTGGTGTTTGAGCATTTACGGACCATGCACAAGGGCTCAATACTGCTACAAGGATTACAGAACATAGAAAAAAATTCTGAAGGAAATAGCACCCAGACGCACAATTAGATGCAGTCCTTATTTGTAAGTAACCACATACAATAGAAAGCATTAAGTTGTTTGCCTGTACATCCTTAAAATCATATTCAGAATTGTGTTTGTCTCATCATTTTGCTAATTTTTTAATTCCAAATTGTTATGGTGGACTCGTTTTCCTTTATCACCTCTGTTGTGTTGAACTAGACATTTCGCATTGAGTTACTGGAGTTTTGCAAGTCTGTCTTTTCTTCTTGTAGGAAGACATATAAATGCAAGCAAATCATGTTTCCTAGAATACTTCCTGACTCATAACAGTTAATTTTCACAAAGTAAATGAAATGCTTGGTACTGTGACCATACCTTCATGGCTGCTTGGGAACATGGAATGTCATGCTTACCAGGCTTGCCTTTGCTCTACTGTAATTATTCTTGGCTGATCTTGGATGTCATTTTTGCCTCCCCCAATTATTTTTTCTCTTATGTCCTCTCCCACATCCACCACATTTCAAAACCTCTGCTGCAGCAATCACCTAGAAAAATTTTTCTGTAATTTATTCTTTGGCTAATAATTGGTCCTTAACGGACTATAGAATGGGGTTGAAATGCATTCTCTGATACTCCCAGCTCTTTACTCAATTGGGCATCCATCTACTGTTCAAAATAATGTATCTCCAATAAGCCCCCTGAAATTTCCAACACATTAATTGTGAAAGTATTTGAAACTACCTAAAACAATATTCTCCTTCACCATTAGAAGTTTAAATTAAATATATAGTATTCTTGCTTGAAATCTTCCCTTACCAAAATAGATCATGATTATTCCTCTCCAATTTTAGTGGCATTAGGTTTCCATACTTCTGATATAAGATATTTGTATATATAATATTTTATTATGATTTTTCTAGCTTGTAAATATATATATATGTGTGTGTGTGTGTGTGTGTCACAGCTCCAGAATTGAGATATTCTAGAGACCAAGAATAATTAAATATTTGTATCAACACCAGAAATATCAGCTCATAATATTTAACATATGTATATTCATAAAATATCATAGTGAGAATTATAAATATAATTAATGAATTGGGTGGCATAGTTGTTAATATGCCACAGTACTTTTAACATTCTGTCCTTGTTTACAAATTATTTATAAAATATACTCTGAATATTTTCTCTCCAAATGTGTGTTTGTGTATGTATGTGCGTTTAACATTTATAGTATATATCTAGTAATTTTTTCTGTATTTTACGAATCAGGTTTTGACACAGAGTACTTTGGTAAAACAAAGTCCCATTTCTATTACTGCACTCATTGACATTCTTATTTCTGTGAATTAAATAAACTGAGGTATGACAAATAGAACTTACCTCTTGTAGTTGAAAGCAAACTCTGTGAAACACAGCCACACTCGCTTGTTTATTATTTGTAATTGCCATCCTTCTATAAATAACTCAACTTGAATATTTGCATCATAGAGCATATTGGTACACGGAACCTAAGCAATTTACCAAAAAACTTTCGTTCATAAGTTTGCTCATATGTGCTATGAAACCAAAATTTTAAAGTGTAGTCTGACTACTTTGTGTCGTTCTCAGGACCCAGGTGCTATGGGTAGGTTGACAATGCTCTTCTTCTCGCTGATTTCCTTGTCAGACAGTCTGACACTTGCAGCCAGAGGGCCATTATTTGTAAATCATTCTTTTGCCTTCAGAGGCAGTTGGTTTCAGGTATCCTCCTTGAAAGTGTGAAAATGTTAAAAAGGCTCTCAGAAGGTGCAGAACTTGAGCTCCATCCAGAATTACTTTCTTCCATGCCTCCTTTGATTATGCAATGCTTAATTAGCAAGCTAAATCACAACGCCAAGAATGTGTTTGCTTTGCAAAATCAAATCAATTGCATGATTTATGTTCCCTGCAGCTGCTGCTTCCCATTTCTCCAGAAGCAGATCCATTCCAGCTGCAGCTATGAGCAGCTCCGCTTCACTGATAGTTGAGATGTTTCAAGCATGCTAGTACAAATGCCAACAAATGTAGCTTAGAAGAATCTTTCTTTTCAAGAGTTTAGAACTAAAAATACATTACAGGAGTTTAATAGGTCTGATGGAATAGAGTGATATGAATTAATATATTTGCTTATCCATTTCAACGTGGACTCTGTTAACTCAGAATTCTAATTAGAGTCGTATTTTGTACAGCACTGGTAGCTTATGACAAGTGGTAGATACACAGATGAGTGATGTATTTATTCTGTTATAAGGCAACATTAAGCAACTTAATAAGGGTTTCTTTAGAAAACGTAGTGAGAGGGGAGCAGGCCTGCTTTTTGTCCCGCCCGGCTCCCTCACGGCTAGCTTAACACCAGAAATAACAACACAAATTGTATTCATTTAAGCACTGCCTGGCCCATTAGTTCTAGTTTCTCATTGGCTAATTTTCACATCTTGTTTAACCCATTTTTAATAATCTTGTAGCACCATGAAGTGGTGGCTTACGGGGAAGATTCTAACCTACGTCCATCTCGAGCCGGAGCTTCATGCGTCTGCTTGACTCGGTTTTCTTTCTCCCAGCATTCTGTTCTGTCTACTCCACCCACCTAAG
>LOEQ01001075.1:35163-45599 GCA_001685075.1 Bramus lutescens
CTCTCTCTCTCTCTCTCTCTCTCTCAGTCCATGTACAGTTATCCAACACTGTGACCATTTAGAGGCCTTTGAATCTAAATTTGTCTTTACTGAGTGTCCATAATCCTTCTCTGACCAGGACCCCTTCTTAAAATGCTAAGCGGCATGGCTAGGACTGAAAGCTGCTTTGCCTTTTGGCTCTGCCCAGTTCAACAAGGAGGAGGCATGTTCATTACCTCTGCCTCTGCAAACTGCGCACACCACTCAGTTCCAGATATGCTGGGGTCTATGTCGTACCATTAAGCAGTTTGCAACATGTGTCTCACAAACCCCATTTAAGTGCTTGGCCTCCTGAAAGAGTCAAATTTCATGCTGCTAGCACAAACCAGGAAACTGCTGCTCGCTCTTATGCTGAGTCAGTAAGGCTTCTGTTAAAGGAGCCCCTGTGCCCAGCTCACTCCTAGCAAACAAAGCCCATCTGAAAAAAAATGCAGCTACCAAAAAACTGCACTTAACTCTGTTCTTTTGTGCCTAGAATTCCTTTCCAAGCTCTCTCAGGTTTTATGCGGATGTAGTTGGCACACATTGGCATGCCATTCTGTATTGGGTATCTGAAAAGTAGGTTAGATTATATACTTTTAAATTCAGGAAAGATTATTGACTAAGTAGTAAAGATACACTTACAGTTGTGGTCATTGGCTTATTCTTAAAGCACAATATACAGCTAAATTGTACTTCTCCAAACTACTTTTGAGGTTTTTTTTTATCCTTTAATTCAGTTTCCTGAGTGCTGAGATTGCAAGTATGCATGAGTACACGCAACAGAGGAATAATTGTTCACCACAGTTTCATGGAACTGGGTCAGAAAAAGTATGGGCTTATCTGCATATAACAGAGAACTAAGACACAGAAGGTTAAACATGATGAAATTTCATTTTCTGTCACTAGTGGTAAGTCTGTGGAGGTGTCGTCTTATCTAACTCCAACCTGCATACATTTCATGATCTAAAATTCAGTCACCTAGGATAATACTTCAAAGCATTATTTTGAACTGGAAGCATTGATGTGTCCTAATACATAATAAATCCATAATATATATTTATAGTCATCAAATAGCACATTTAATAATAATATCTAATCTAACATCAAGAGCCCTGACTATTAGATAGTTATAAGCAAATTCACATTTCTTTTAGTAACAGAAATATATCTATATATGTGTATAATGAAAATAAAAATAGCCTATTTAAAGTTAAAATTGGCATTAAATATCATAGAGACAAAATTGAAAACTTTATGCAGGTTATGTGACTCATGATTGTATCAAACACATCAAGCAAGTACTATGCTCATTATCAGTGACGGGGAAAATGCAGAGAGTAAGAATTTGATTTTTAAAAAGCAATGCTTGGAATTATCTCAGAAGTTAGGAAGTCATGGCAAAAATACAGCAATGATTAAAGTACAAAATAACAAACAGTATCTCAGAAATATGTTAATGATGGAAAATAAGCTGCTAAAAATCATCTGAAATGTAAAACAAATATATTTTTAAAAATACCATAGGAAATTGCAGTTAAGACACAGACCTATAATCCTGTGCCTTTCCCATAAAGGAGCCCAATCAATCTACAATCAGGAAATGCCTTCAGATAGAACAAAATAATATTTTAGAGATGAGTTAAAAAAATTGGATATTTGTTACAAAATCATAAGTGAGAGCATAAACCCCTGCATAATAGCATTAAGCATTCATCACTTTTAAGGAAAATAGATGATGAAACCTGGTCATCTTTCAAATTTCATTTAATGAAAATACTCTGAGAGCACTTGCATGGAATGAAGCTTAGCTGCCAAATAATTAGATTTCAGTCAGCTCCATACATTGCTGCTCTAATACCCAGTTCTAGAGAGCTGTGTCCTCCATGTTTTTGAGTAGGATTAAACTAAACAAAAAAGCAAACAGTTGACCAGCCAACAATGCTACATTGCAAGCACACAAGGCCTTAGAAGAGGAAAATATACCAGCCATGCTTGTACTAAGTGTACTTCAGACAGTTATGTGAAAAGAATTTCAATAAATCAAAATATGAAAAATTTTGAAGAGCATACGCTATTCTAAAAAAGTGCACTATAAATAAATGCCACTTTATGATTAGAGATCTAAGGAAGTACACCCTGACATCATAAACTGGAATAAAATGGCAATAAAATTTCATAATAAAACTGAATATACTTAAAATTCATGTCATAATTATTACTCAGAGACCTACTGTTCAAGATTTAATGAAAGACATTGATACAAAATTTGAGAATTGTTTAGAAACGAATTTCATCGCAGCTAAATCATGTTAGTCAGAAGCAAAGTGACCATGCCCTTTAATCAGAGGAAGGGCTACTTCAACCTGTAGAAACTAGTAATTAAAATTGATATGACAGTTGGAAGGCGAAATGATACAGTCATTTAATACATGTAGATAAAAGGTTCAATAGAATTAACTATATATTCACTATTTTTTAGCAAATTAGGAAAAGAATACAACTTCATTAATAAGATGAATGTCTACAAATAATTCTCAAGATGAAAGGTTAAAAAAAAACAGGTCTTTTGTGTTTGAGAACCAGACAAGCCCTCTTTCAGCATCATGCCTAAGATAAGCCAAACATGTTAAAGTATGTAGCACTGGAAGACAGAAAATTTCTTGTTGCTTACAGCTATGTGATTTTATTTGTAGAAAGTGAGAAAGTGCAAAGACATACTAGTAAGTTAATGAAACTTCATTTGGTATATCATATTTACATAGTACTCACAAATTATTGTTCTATATACTAGAAGCAATTTCTAGAATAATGTTGCCAATAAAACACTAATAATTAAATAAAAAATTCACCTAGCCAAATTCATAAAATAAAACAAATTCTAAATATGACATGGCAAAAATGTTTTTAAAAGTTAATTAAATTCTAATAAACATCAAAATTTTCTTTTGATAATATGATTATAAATAATTTTTTCTATTTTGGTTTTTTGAGACAGGGTTTCTCAGTAGTTTTGGAGCCTGTCCTGGGCCTAGCTCTTATATATCAAGCTGGCCTTGAACCCACAGAGATCTGCCAGCCTCTGCCTCCCAAGTGTTGGGGTTAAAGGTGTGAGCCACCACCACCCAGCATGAAATAAATTTTATAAGTAGGATTCAAGCCTTAATGATTTTTTACTTCAAAGACCATATACTATAGAGTTTTTTTTTTACAGTATCTATATCAGACAATTTAAAATCAAAACTAGGATCAATGATGTTATCATAATACTATCTCACAAGAGCAGTGTGCAGATCAAATCACATTCCCAGAACAGAGGCCCTTTCCTAATCATAACATGCATACATATCAGAACAGTTAGGGATAAGTGTGTATATTTATGTCCCTCAAATCAATATAGTAAAAAACTGCAAACATAATGGAAATGCCAAATATTGTGAAATATATGTAAATAGCCAAAAACAAAGAAAATTTTCTTCCAGTGAGTTAATAGAAATAACATAAAACTTTAAAGCATTAGTGTTTGATATTTTTATATATGGGATTATAAGACCACACAGTTCATTGCTATCTTTTGAAGAAGTTCTAGGAAACTAATGCAGTCTTACTTTTTAAAGCAGTGGTTTTCAATCTTCCAAATGCTGCAACCCTTTAATGCAGTTCCTCATGTTGTGGTGACCTATAATCATAAAATTATTTTTGTTGTTTCTTCAGAACTGCAATTTTGCTACTATTGTGAGTCATAGTACATAAATATTTCTGGAGATAAAGGTTTGCCCAAGGGGTTGTGACCTTCAGGTTGAGAACTAATGCTTTAAAACTATTTTTAAGAATCAATTTTCAATAAATGAAATAAAACAAAATAATATATGAAAAATACCCTTTTTCACATAGTAAATGTGGTCACAGATTCCCCTCCACAACCTCTCCCACGTTGCCTGGAATTTGGGAAATTTCTTGATAAGAATTATTTATATCAATCATTATACATAAAATACAATAAAATAATTTTAAGTAATTGTCTATATCCTTTGCTTTATATCTAATTACTACTTATGAGTGAATACATACCATATCTGTTTTTCTGAGTCTGGGTTACCTCACTCAGGATGTTTTTTTTTCTAGTTCCATCTATTTGTGTGCAAATTTCAAGATGTCATTTTTGGGTTATTTTTTTCTGATGTGTAGTATTCTATTGTGTAAATTTGCCACATTTTCTTTATCGAGATTTTGGTTGAGAGGCATCTAGGTTGTTTCTAGGATCTGGCTGTTATGAATATTGCTCTATGAACATTGTTGAACAAGTGTCCATGTGGTATGATTGGATATTAGATTTAAAACAAAGTATAACCAGACTGAAATCCACCACTCCAAAGAAGTTACGTAACATGGAAGAGCCTTTAAGAAAATTACTTAAAATTATCTTATTGTATTTTACTTTTAATGGTTGATACTGATAATCCTTATCAAGAGGGACAAATGGATCACCCTGGGAAGGGGAATTAGATGAGATATCCTGGGTAAACTGAGGGTAAAGAGGGACGGTAAGGGGGAGAGGGTGGAAGATGAGAACACAGGGGAACAGGATCCTCTGTGGGAGAGAGGGATAGAATTGGAGAGCAATGAAAGATCTTGATAGAGCCACTATGGGGTTAAGGAGAAATCTGGTGTTGGGAAATTCCCAAGAATCCACAACAATGACCCCAGCTCTAAGGATCCTAGCAGTAGTGGAGAGAGAGGGTTCCTGAACTGGCCTTACCCTGTAATCAGATGGTGAATACCCCAACTATGTTTATAGAGCCTTCATCCAGTAACTGATGGAACCAGATGCAGGGATTCACAACCAAGCACCAGGAATCCAATTGAGGAGAGGAAGGAGGGAATATATGAGCAAAGGAGCTCAAAATCATGAAGGAGAAATTTATAGACAGCTGAACCACACTTTCTCATCTCTGTCCTTCCTCCATCTTCACTATCTCCTTCCCTCAAGTTCTCCTCCCCTCTTCCTTTCTTCCCTCATCTTCCGCTTCTGCCCTCCCTACTCCTCCCACCCCCATGCTTCCAATTTTGTCTGGTGATCTTGTCTATTTCTCTTTTACAGGTGGATCTATGTATGTTCCTTAGGGTTCACCTTTTTGCTTTCTGTAGGATCATGAACTATAGGCTCAATATCCTTTGCTTTACAGCTAGTATCCACTTATGAGTGAGTACATGCCATGTACATCTTTCTGGATCTGGGTTATCTGTGTTACCTCACTCAGGATGTTTTTTTCAGGTTCTGTCAATTTGCATGCAGACTTCAAGATTTCATGTTTTTACTGCTGAGTAGTATTCCATTTTGCAAATGAGCCACCTTTTCTTAATCCATTCTTTGGCTGAGGTACATCTAGGTTGTTTCCAAGTTATGGCTATTACAAATAATGCTGCTATGAACATAGATGAACAGATGTCCTTGTAGTATGATTGAGCATATCTTGAGAAAGAGTGATATTGCTGGGTCCTGATGGAGGTTGATTCCCAATTTTCTGTGAAACCACCATACTGATTTCCAAAGTGGTTGTACAAATTTGTATTCCCACCAACAATGAAGGAATGTTCCCCTTACTCCACATCCTCTCCAGCATAAGTTATCATTGGTGTTTTTGATCTTAGTTATTATGACTGGTGTAATATGGTATCTCAGAGTTGTTTTGATTTGCCTTTCCCTGATAGCTAAGCATGTTGAACATTTCCTTAAGTACTTCAGCCATTTGAGATTCTTCTGTTGAGAATTCTNCTGAGTAGTATTCCATTTTGCAAATGAGCCACCTTTTCTTAATCCATTCTTTGGCTGAGGTACATCTAGGTTGTTTCCAAGTTATGGCTATTACAAATAATGCTGCTATGAACATAGATGAACAGATGTCCTTGTAGTATGATTGAGCATATCTTGAGAAAGAGTGATATTGCTGGGTCCTGATGGAGGTTGATTCCCAATTTTCTGTGAAACCACCATACTGATTTCCAAAGTGGTTGTACAAATTTGTATTCCCACCAACAATGAAGGAATGTTCCCCTTACTCCACATCCTCTCCAGCATAAGTTATCATTGGTGTTTTTGATCTTAGTTATTATGACTGGTGTAATATGGTATCTCAGAGTTGTTTTGATTTGCCTTTCCCTGATAGCTAAGCATGTTGAACATTTCCTTAAGTACTTCAGCCATTTGAGATTCTTCTGTTGAGAATTCTGTTTAGTTCTGTACCCCATTTTAATGGTATTATTTGGAATTTTGATATCTAATTTCTTCTTTATATATTTTGGAGAGCAGTCCTCTGTCTGATGTGGTATTAGTAAAGATCTTTCCCATTTGGTAGGCTGTCATTTTGTCTTACTGGCCTTTGCTTTACAGAAGCTTCTCAGTTTCAGGAGGTCTCATCAGTGTCTGTGCTACTGGTATTATAGTTGGAAAGTGGTCTTCTGTGCCGATACATTGAAGGCTACTTCCCACTTTTTCTTCTATCAGGTTCAGTGTAGTCAGACTTATATTGAGGTCTTTAATCCATTTTGGAGTTTTGTGCTTGGGGATAGATATGAATCTATTTTCATTCTTCTACATGTTGACATCCAGTTACGCTGGCACCATTTGTTGAAGATGCTTTCTTTCTTCCGTTGTATAATTTTAGCTTCTTTGTCAAAAAAACAGGTGGTCATAGGTGTGTGAGTTAATATCTGGGTCTCCTATTTGATTCCATTTGTCAAATTCTCTGTTTTTGTGCCAGTACCAAGCTGTTTTCATTGTTGTAGCTTTATAATAGGGCTTGATTTCAGGGTTAATGTTTCACATAATGAAAACAAAAGGAACATTGCCAAACTTTTTTATGAGGCTACAATTACCCTGATACCAAAACCAAACAAAGACTCAACCAAGAAAGAGAATTACAGACCAATCTCAATCATGAACATAAATACAAAAATACTCAATAAAATACTGGCAAACCCAAACTCAAGAATACCTTAAAAACATCAGTCACCATGGTCAAGTAGGCTTAATCCCAGAGATGCAGGGATGGTTCAACATACAAAAATCTACCAATGTAATCCAACATATAAATAAGCTGAAAGAAAATAAAAACCATATGATCATCTCATTAGAAACTGAAAAAACATGACAAAATCCAACAGCCCTTCATTATAAAGATCTTGGAGAGATCATGGATACAAGGAACATATCTAAACATCATAAAAGCAACATACAGCAAGCTGATAGCCAAACTAATTAAATGGAGAGTAACTCAAAATGATCCCACTAAAATCAGAAACAAGACAAGGCTGTCCACTCTCTCCATATCTCTTCAACATAGTTGAAAGAAGGCCGCTTGTTGGTTATCAGCTGCTCAGCCCCGAAATAACCACACAGAGACTATTTTATTTAAATCAGTGCTTGGGCCATTATCTCTAGCTTCTTATTGGCTAACTCTTACATATTAACTTAACAAATTTCTATTAACCCATGTATCGCCACGTGATGTGGCTTACCGGCCTAAGTTTTAGCGACTGTCTCTGGTGGGGCTACATGGCTTTTCTCTGACTCTGCCTTCTTTATCCCAGCATTCAGTTTACTTTTCCTCACCTTTCTAAATTCTGCCCTGTCAATGGGCCAAGGCAGTTTCTTTATTACAGAGAGGAATCCCACATCACAAAAACTACTGAATTAGGACAATGAAATGCCTCTCTGTACTTATTTCCTTCACAGTCAAAAAATACAAAGAAGATACAATAATATACATAATACAGACTCTCTGTGCATTTTCCATCTTTATGTGGCTTATTTTTTTTACTGCTTTTAATCTATGTATACTTTGTCTCTTTAAAGACTTTGTAAACCAATTACTTTCTATGCTCTTTACCTTCTCTCTCCCAAGCCTAAATACATTTATCTAACACTTTGACCCATTTAAAGGTCTTCTTCATCTGGATTTGTCTTTATTGCATATCTGTAATTTTTTATCAGAATTGTTTATTAAATGCTAAGTGCTTCTTACAAAACCAAAGCTATGGCATTATTAGCATATATACAGTACTTCCTGCTTGCTCTACACATTACAACATGGTAGAAGTTCACCACCTCTGTAAGCCATGCACATCACCCCAGTTCCAAGTATGCAGTGGGACTATGTCAAGCCATTAAGCAGTTTGTAACACTGCCTAAAAACAACATTTAAATTCTCAGTCTACTGAAAGAGTCAGAGTTAGTGCTGGCAGTATGGCCCTGGTACTGCAGTTTTGAAAACTGTGTTTTTTTTTTTCTGCTACCTCTGAGTCAGGAAATCCTCTATTAAAGGAACCACAGCATGATGCCAGCAACCCCTAGTGTTTTCTATAAAAAACAGAGCACATCCAGACATAGAAAGGTTGGGTCTTGCAGCAAAGCAAACCATTATAAAGAAGCAAAGAAACTGAAGAACAGGAAGGTTTTGGCATTCCAGTACGTGGACATCCATCAAAAGAAGCCTCATCACATTGGTTAATTTTCTTTAGTCATATTTTTCTCATAAAAGCTTGAGAGTTCTTTACAGGGAAGCTTTTGTTTGTTTTGTAAATCATGTAGTTTTCTCCCTAAGATTTCTAGGCACTCATGTATTATTTTTAAAATAAATACAAGAAAATCACCAATCCAAGTAATGAGAAGTACCAAATATATTTCCCAAAACAAAATACAATAAAAATTCAATGGGGAACAAGATGGCTGGCATGGTTTCTATTCCATCTGGACACATCAGGTTCACCAAGACGTTGCTTCCTACATGTGTGAAGATGGACAAGATGGTTGATCATTCCAAGACCACTCTTCCCAGTGATTGAGAGGATGAGTATCTTGATTTGACAAGATGTCTAGAGAGTTTTTAAAGGATTCAGAAGGGATTAGTGAATGTTAGTTGTATCTTTCTCCTATATGGCTTACATTATTGTGTTTGATACTTTCTCAACAAGTGATGTACTCATTGAAAATATGGGTACCATCCAGTCCACTAATAACCTCCCATTGCATAACAAAGTGGTGTGAAGCACGTGATCTATAAATTCTTTTGTAAATAAAGAAGCGGTTATATAAGCTTGAAGTTTGGATTGCATTTGGATGTATGGAGATGAAATAGAATGGTTAAGGCATGTGATAACAGTATGGGCATAAGAAAAAGTAAAGTGTGGAGAGTAAAAATAATTAGAAAAAAGTTAGAAATGAAGGAGATGATTCAAATGAGAAATTTCTTGGAAGAGGGGTTGTTGTAGGAGCCTGCTTGTTTGTTCCCTGATGCCCAGACTTGAAATAACCACATAGAAACTGTATTAATTAAATCACTGCTTGGTCTATTAGCTTATACATATTTCTAGCTCACACTCTTATCTTTTAAATTAACTTATTTTTATTATTTTATATTTTATCATGAGGCTCATGGACTACCAGCAAGTTTCCAGCTGACAGCTTGCATCTTTGTCCTCTGGCGGCCCCATGGCGTCTCTCTGACTCCACCTACTCTCTGTATAAATCTTTTCCAGCCTGGATATATTCTGTTAAGCAATCGGCCAAAGTAGCTTCTTTATTCATTAACCAATAAAAGCAACATACACGCAGAAGGACTTCCCACACCAGAAGGTGAAGTCCTAAATGTAATGGGATAGACATTTAGAGTTGGAGACTTTGCCCTCTCTGTAATAGAATGAACATGAGCATAAGTACAACATGTACTTCAGTCCAAGACTCAGGATAGTCTTCAGGTTTACACAGAGTGAAACTTAGATAAAATAGACACTGAGGCCTGAGAGTTTCACAAAAATTATCATTAATGACTGCTGTGACAGAATATGTAAGTTGAGTTATGTCATAAAAATTAAAGGAATGGAATTAGATATGACTAATATTATAAGACATATTGGCATTGTGTGTTAGTGAAGGACCTACAGAGCAGAAGTGTGAATAATGAGGAATAGTGTGGTGACTCAGTGGATAATGAAGCTTACATCAAACCTGTCAACCTGAGTTTATTAGATCCCTGGCATCCTCATGGTGAAAAGAGAGAACTGACTCCTACAAGCTGCCCTCTGATCTTCATACACATACGAGTGTACACACACACATGCATGCATGCATACATACACAAATAACTGTAATTTAAAACTATATGAATTTTGAAATTATTATTTTAATTAGATTTTTGAATTGAAATTGCAAACATGTGTAAAGGATAAAATGAGCTTTAGAACTGAGAAGAATTCAGAATGAAGACAAATTAGGCATGCTGGATTGGGGGTTAGCTCTCTAAACTTGGTCACTACATGTTGGGTAGCAGGGCCAAATGGATCCTGTAGACAACTATTATAGAAGTAACAGCTTGATGTAGGAGGGTCATCTGTCTATGTGTTACTTTCATTGGTTAATA
>LOEQ01001075.1:45734-59034 GCA_001685075.1 Bramus lutescens
TACAATTTGTGTGTTGTTATTTCGGGGTATAAGCTAGCCGTGCAGGAGCCGGGCTGGACAAAAAGCAGGCCTATGCTCCTTTTCACTACAACAGGTTACCAAGGTTAATGTAGAAGAGGACACTAACTCATGATGCAAAGAGACTGAGGAGAAGAGCCATAGTTTACCTTTCAGGAGAGTAAACTACTAGGCATTTGGAGCCACAGAAATGTACACATTCTTTTTGGGTTTTGTAGACATCTGATTTTTTTCTTTTTACTTTTTTTTTTGTAAAGGAAGAATGTTGTAGCAAAACATTGAGTCCTTTATTGGATGTTTTTAAGGCAGTAATTTGTGGAAGATAATTTCCTTGCTGATTTCTAACTATGTAGGCCTTCTATTAGAATATAGGGCTCTGCTGTATTATTCATAGTTTGTATCTCTAAAGCCACGTGCTTGAATCTGGAGATATGCCTCATTCAGTGAAGTTACTTCTGCATATTTATGAGGACTTTCCTAACTCAGCCTCTCAGTACCATGTAACAGTCAAACTGGATATTAAATGTCCATAACCCCAGTTTTGGGGCTTTAGAGACAGACAGATACCTACAGTTCTCTAACTACCAAGTCTAGATGAATTAATTAGTGATTTGACCCTGTCTCAATAAAGTAGGAAGCAATCAAGAAAAGGCATCCATCTGACATTAAATTCTGACCTACAAACACATATATACCCACCAACCCACCNACCCACCCACCCAAATGTACTTACATGCACAAGTACACACAGTCAACATGAGTGAACACATACACACACACACACACACACACACACACACACACACACACAAAGCCCACAGCCCACATAGATTTTTTTTCTTTTTCCTAGTCTAACGGGCTAAGGTTAATTATAATGTCCCCAAAATTTACTTCCTATGAAGTGGTGATAGCTATGCACACATTTTGTTAAGTAATTTACAGATAATGCTTAGTAACTTCCATTTTATACAAATTGACTAAATGTTATTGTTTAATTCTGAAATAATGCCTAGCTATTGACAGTTTAGCTTCTCAGCGTTTTCTCCATCTGTGTCTTTGATCTGAATGAGCTGATGTGTGTTCTGTCTTTTACAAATTAATCTTCAATTAAAAGCTGCTCCTGGGACTGTGGGAGCTGATCAGTTTAATCACAAACCATGAAATAGATTATTTCATCTGGTCCTTGAATATGATAAAATTTCATGGAGTTGCGAACACAAAGGTTTAAGATTCAAGCTACCTCTAAAACAACTTTTAAGTTAAGTCGACTGAAAATATCATGTCTTTGCTCTCTTTCATGTCAGCCCTGAAATTGGAATGCCTAAGCCTTTCTTAGTAGACTAGAAAACTCTATCCTATTATTTTCATTTTCCCCCAAAGATTATATCCTTTGAAAATGAAATACACTACAATTATGTATAATATTGGAATACTAACAGAAACAGAACAAAGGGCAGTGGAAAATTTCAAACTTAATTTCATGAAGCATCTTGGATTGGTCCTTACATCTCTTGTTTAAAAACCAAAGGATGGGAGAGCGAATTCCTTCTGATTTGTACAGCGTGTGCCTTCCCAGTTGCACAGAACATTGTCTTGGTCTGGACACTGGTTTTGACAGTCTCAGTGACTCCTGCATAAATGTCAGAGGCTGCCAGGCTCCCCACAGTAGCGCTTGTCAACTGACAGATGTTAGACAAAGCTACTCCTTGTGACTTCCTGTTGATATGTGTCAAACACCTTTCTTCCTAAAGCAATAGGCTAAGAAAACCTAGCTGGCTTCTTTGCAATTCATGTGAGGAAGTTCTGGCCGTCCTAATCACAGCTCCATGAGGGCCTCCAGTCTCCAACTCTAAGAAAAACACAGTTTAAACCAGAAGTATTTCACTGTCATGCATGTAAGTCACTGGTGAATAAAAGAAAAAAATTAATAGACAGAGAAATAGTAAATGGATCAGTGAAAGGGTCAAGTTGTTTGAGAATTAAGATGAAACTAATCCTCACTAATGATTTTACTTAAGCCCTGGACCCTCTATGTACCTTCATTTTTGTGAAGTGAACAAATCCATATCTATAGGCAGAAACTGCTCTTCTCAGTACAGGGGTCTCAAGATGCAGGAGCAATTCCTGTATCTTCCATCAGGAATTTCCAGTTTAGTGAGTGTTTAATGGGCTTCTCTTTGAAGGCAATGCCGCAGGAGATCCAAAGTCTCCTTTTCCTCAGACCTTACCGAGAAAAGGTAATGTTCTGTGGCAAATTCTACTTTTCTCCAAGCACAAAGGAAAAGTGGACTTTCCAGGCATAATGCAGAAGCCATCTGGAGGAAGGAGAAAGGTCATGGAGAGGAAAGGGGCACACATAGCCTCATGAACATGGTGAGTGAGAAGCATGATATGTCACTTTGCTCTCACTGTCCTCAAGAGGCTTTCTTTGCACACATCATTCATCTCCACCTCCACACTCCCAAACAAGTGAAGTTTAAAGGTCAACCAAGTGTGCAAGAATATAAATCTTCTTGGGTAGCTGCCTGTGGGCAGAAGAAAACAGCCTAGCATTTTTGTTTTCAATATATATTTACCACTATTAAACCTTTTATGTCTCACAAATGCTTGACATCTAACTCACCTCCAATGAGCAAGGGCTGAACTAGTTCAGGAATGTGAGGACACACTCTGCTTTTTTTTTTCCTATAGAACACAACTGAAATTTTTTCCTTTTTGTTTTCAATGGTTTTTTCAAGATGGAGTTTCTGTGCGTAGCTTTGGAGCGTGTCCTGGAACCTGCTTTGTAGACCAGGCTGGCCTCGAACTCACAGAGATCCACCTGCCTCTGCCTTCCAAGTGCTGGGATTAAAGGCATGTGTCTCCACTGCCCGGAAACTGACTTGTTTCTCATAGTGGAAAATAGCAATAAGGTAGAGTTCAGAGTGAATCCTGTGCAAATTAATTCATAAAGTTCTCTATTGGGTAAAAGCTTGGTTGGTAACCTTCCATTTTATATATTTCATTTAGCGTAATATATAGACACTTATATATTGTGATAAGAATATGAAGAGATAAAAGGAAAGAGTTCCTAGAAATCAGTAATATCTGTCCTGTATTCCAGAACCATTAAGAGGACTAGAAAAAAAAAAAGAGTAAACGGCAGTGTGAAATAATAGGTCCACATCCTTGAAATGCTGCTGCATAATAGCTACCAAACTTACCTCCCCAAAGATTATACTGATTGTTTTCCTGAATACTCATACAGCCTCATCACCAGGAGAATCAGCCTGAAATAACACCCTGGCCAAGCGCAAACCACAGACTGTTCCTTCTCTTGCCATGACTGTCTGAATTCCTTGATTGTGAGCTTTCATCCCAGCCGCTTCCTCCTTAGACTCCAGCTTTCCCTACAGCTCCAACCTTTACTGTCTGAGCGCAGAGTGGATTTCTTACCCAAACCTTTGACTCTAAGGCAGTCTGGGTCTGAAGATTCCTCCATATTAAGAGAATAACATTAAAAATGGAAAGTTTGATTCATTTTCAGTTGGAGCCAAAACTTAGGAAGGCATTCTCAGTTTGCTCAGCCTTCTCAGAGTGTTACAACTTATAGAGGGACCAGAGCAAAAACAAGAAAATATGTATATAAACACTTGGCTGGGACTGAAGTTACAGGAACTGGACCAGTAAGTCTTTGCCCTGGCAAGAGGCAGGTCATGACAGACCACTTCCTGTGAGCAGCTGAAACTTACAAAGAGAATTTTTTAAAGCAATTCCCAATCCCCAGTATCCTTCTTAAAACTTGACGTACCTCCAAAATAAAAGGAAAGTGGAGAAGCAAGGCAGGTTGAGAGGAGTAGCCCTTCCATCCATCCCCTTTACACACTTTCAAGACAAGCTGAGAACAAAAATCTGGGCCTTTTCCTGGCCATAATGGTCATAGGCCAACTTCCCAGACAAAGGATATGGATCCCAGTGTCCATGGATGTGGTCTTACTCCTCTCATCTGATGGTTTGCCTGAGAAAAGATTGCAAGTTTCATCGGCTTGCTTCCCCAACCCCAGCTCTTATCCTATAGACCAGTGGCCTTGGGGAAGCAAACTCTATTTAGTTCGCATGTATATACTCCTCCCGCCACATTTTTTAAAGACAAACAAGCATTAAGATTTGAGAATGAAAGAACACATTCTTAGAGGACATTCCTAGAGAGGTTCACATGCCAACATGTTGAAGGACGTAGTAGGAAGGACCACTTTTTCGTTCTCCGCTGCTCAGCCCTGAAATAATCACACAGAAACTATATTAATTAAATCACTGCTTGGCTCATTAGCTCTAGCTTCTTATTGGCTAATTCTTACATATTAACTTAACCCATCTCCATTAATCTGTATATTGCCACATGGCAATGGCTTACTGGCAAAGTTTCAGCATGCCTGACTCTGGTGGCTGCTCCATGGCTCCTCCTTGATTCTGCCCTTCATTCTCCTAGCATTCAGTCTAGCCTTCTCTGCCTACCTAAGTTCTGCCTTTCTATAGGTCCAAAGCAGTTTTTTTTTAATTAATCAATGGTACAGTGGGAAATCCCACATCAGAAAAATATATCTCATCTAAACTAAGAGGAGACACACAAAATTAAGTTGGAGATAGTGAACTTTCATCCTGAATTTTGTTATCACACAGGCCCAAATAAATTCAGTGTTCTTCATCAAATGCATTTCTGAGTACTCTTTATAGTAGTATTAAATGGTGTAAGAGGAAGAAAAACTACCTGAGGAAGGATATATGTCTTTTTCTGTAACATGAGGGCCTGCTTGTTGGGGTTACTGTCCTGCCCAGTTCCCACAGCTGGTAAGTCCCAAAGAAAATTACACAGAGGACTATATTAATGATAAACTGATTGGTCCATTAGCTCAGGCTTTGTAGTAGCTCTTATAATTTATATTAACCCATTATTCTTATCTATGTTAGCCACATGGCTCGGTACCTTTTTCAGTAGGGTAGTTCACACCTTCTTTCATCTGTGGTCTGGGCAGGACTGCAGAGAAAGCTTCCTTCTTCTCAGAATTCTCCTGTTCTCATTGCCCCACCTCTACTTCCTGTCTAGTTGTCTCGCCTAAACTTCTTGCCTGACTACTCGCCAATCAGCATTTATTTAAAACATAATTGACAGAATACAGAATTGTCCCGCAACATTTTTCCATTGGACACTCTTACAAAAGAGTTCTAAAACAGCTCTTTATGTAAAAGAGCTGGGTTTCCGCAGGAGCTTATACATTAAAAGAGTGTCCGTAAAGTTCATATTGTTATTTCTTGTGAGAAAGAGAGAGACATTAAAAGTGAGAAGTATGGGTATACTACATAAAATTTTAGAAAGCCTAATTTGTTTGAAAATACCCATGGAGTAGGAAATACAGCTATAACTTGGGAAAAAGCCAGCTCATGAAGAACATAGGGCTCTTTAGTTTATTCTGCAACAGATGTAGGTCTCTGTGTGATTTTGCTCTGATATTCAAATTAATATTGCAAAATGTTGTCTGATAGTGGCTTGCTTACTACTTGCTCACAGATCAAGAGCACATCATATCTACCCATAAAATACCTCCTTTATCATTATATGCCTATACATATATGTATAGAAAGAGAGTAAGATATATGTGTATATATATATAAATATAAATAAATAAGTTATATACATATATAACTAATAAATAAGAAAATTTATTCATGTAATAATTGTTTCCATTTTTCCTGCTGAATAACTTCAACCTCAAAGACAATCATGCCCTGTTCAAACATTCCAATGATCCACAGTACTGTGGTGTCAATTGGTACTATGGTATTAATTCCATGTGCCTTACCAGACCTTGGTTGACTTTGAGCCTACTTCTGTGTAATTTTCAGCCACTTACCACATAAAGAATAAGGAAGACATTTGGGAGAGAATCTGGAGAGATCTGATTTAAAAATGTGAAAACTGACTTAAATAGCTGGAAAGTGAGAAGGAAAAGTTGGATTTTTCTCAGGTGGGTTAAAAGGGTGGTAAACACTTAATAGCTGAAACAGAAGAGAGAAAAAAACCTGAATTAGTTAGTGAGAGAGTCATTCTGCATTTTTTATTTGTTGAGAGTATGAAACTTGGAAAGTTATCAGGATGGAAATCTTTCTGTGTGTGCCCAGAATTCAACTCTGAGCAAATCAACATTGATCATTTTTAGCATAGTGAGAAAAGTACAAGTTGCAGAAGCTGTTAAAACTGACAAGGAAATGATGCTGAAAAAAAGTAGAAGCCAGAGATTGATTGAATATTTATAATGTGGATGCAAGAGATGCCTAGAAAAAAGAAACTTAGCAGAGATCTCACTATGAAACCTCCTTAGATGAGGATGTTAGACACACATACAAACACACACACACACACACACACACACACACACACAGAGTTATAGGAATGCTTCTGGTAACACATACATGCTGCTCCATTTCCAGTTACCGTGTCTTGTTTTACTCTCTTATAGCACTTTTCACCATCATTATTTATTCCTATTGTGAATACTGTACGAGTACTCTCATGATTAGGGGCCTGGCTTTATTCCCACCACACCCTTGCCTCTGGAACACTGCTTGGTATGTTCAGGGATTTTAGTAGATCAATATTAAAGTCACCAAGTCAAACTATAGAGATTCTAGCACTCATGTTACTGAAACATCTTTTGGCAACACAAAGCATGCTGTAACTTGGAAATGTTTTCATTTCTTCCTGAATGGTACACTTCAGATCATTTAGGATTGTGTATACTTAGGAATTCCCAAACCCACTGTTGAAAAATGCACCTGAGCAATGAAGTAAATAAGACTAGAAGGAGGCAATAGGTTTTAAAATAAAATAGATGAAGGAGCAGGAAACACGGAGTAAAGGCAACATTTGCAAGTATGAACACATGAGAAAGGAGACATCTTGGAAATCTTAGTGAGGGATGAAAGCTAAATTCATGATATTGCCTTGCTCACTGTCCCTCCAGTGATTTTATTTATTTATTTATTTTGCTTTTGTTTTTCAAGACACGGTTTCTCTGTAGCTTTGGGGAGTGTCCTGGAACTCACTCTGTAGACTGGCCTCGAACTCATAGAGATCTGCCTGCCTCTGCCTCCTGAGTGCTGGGATTAAAGGCTTGTGCCACCACCGCCCGGCTCAGTGATTTATTTTTTAATCTATTTTCATTTCATCTAAACCAAATACCTTGTGTATAGCTCTAACATAGAAAGCAATGAAATTTAGTTATATATTCTCTGTATCTTTTGTTTATATGAAGCATGTGGTTCCTTTCATTATCTTTTCCTTGCAGCCACAGTCACACTGTCAGGTTGTTGTAATTTGAAAATATCCTCACGTTTGATTTTAGAGCACTCATTTTTATGCCTCTTCCTTTGTCAACTATTAGGGCTTCTGTTACATTCACCACAGTTTACATACTGTTACATATGCTGTTCGTGCATTTATTTATTGTCTGTTTAATGTGCTGTTAAGTGTGTGTATTGTTGCTACGTATGTATATGTGTGTGCACATCAGAGTTTGCACTCACTCATGGAGTCCAGCAGTAGACATTGGGGGGAATCTTCTTTAATCATTTCCCTGACTAACTTTTTGAGACAGATATCTCACTGAACCAGGATCATACAATTTCTGCAAGGCTGCTAGGCCACAGAGCCTCTGGAATGATCCTAACTCCAGCTTCCAGTTCTGGAATGGAAGAAGCAAGCTCCTATTCCTGCCTTTCCATGTGGGTGTGGGGATACTCACTCTTGCATAGCAAACACTTGCCCACTCAGCTCTCCAAGCTCACCATTGCTGCTGTTGTTTCATTTTAAGGTTCTAGTAAATTAATATGAAGGATTCTTTTACTTTTAAATTATTGAAAATAGATATTTTCCATGCAATATATGTTGATTACAGTTTCACCTCTCCCAGCTCTTCCCAGATCCTCCTCACCCACCCAAATCCACACCCTTTGTTTTCTCTCATTAGAAAACCAACAGGCATTAAAACAACAACAATGATAAGGCTGAATAAAAACAAACAAAGCTAAATAGGATAAAACAAACAAATGAGCAGGGAATAAAGAACCAAAGGAAAGGCACAAAAATACATGTTTATGCAGAGACACACACATTTGCACAAACAGAAATCCTACAAAGCATGAAGAAATAAACTCTAGAACCATAATATATAAGCAAATTACCTGTAGGGTTAAAAAAAAATAAAAAGCCCAGACAAAGAGTTCTGAAACAAACAAAACCCAAAAATTAATTTATTGAGTTCCTTATGTATTGACAGTTTGCTGTGGGGCATGGGGCCTGCCCTTAAATGTGGTTTGTATACCCAGCGAAACTCCATTGGAGAAAACTAATTTTTCCCTTTGCAAATGATTATCGATTGGAGTTAGCTTCCAGGTTAGAGATGGTGGATGTTTTCACCTCCCTTCTAAGCCCTGGAAGCATGTTAGCCTTAGAGCTTTGAAGACCCCGTGCATGCTGCCACAATCTCTTTGAGTTCACATATGCATCAGTCCTGCGGTGTCTAGAAAGCCTTGTTTCTTTGGTGTTTTCCATTCTTGTTGCCTCTTACAATCTTTCCACTGCCTCTTCTTCAGACTTTCCTAAGCCCTGAGGGGAGGGATTTGGTGGAGCTATCCCTTTTAGAACTCAGTGTTGCAGGGTCTCTGTATGTTGTTCAGCTGTGGGTCTGTATTTGCTCCACCTACTGCAGGAGGAAGCTTCTCTGGTGATGGCTGACCAAGGCACGAATCTATGAGCATAGCATTATGTCATTAGGAGTCATCTTATCGCTATGTTCCTTTAGCAGAACAATAGTATTTCTTTTTTTCCTCTAGATCCATGACCTATCTCTTCTCAGCATCGTGACCACCTGAGCAGTATAGTTCCATTTTGTGAAGTAGCTTTTAAATCCAACCAGATAATGGTCAGTTACTCCCATAGCTGTTGTACTGCTGTGGATTAATACTTTTGTTCACTGAGAAGGGTGTTGCTCTCATTCTTAATATAGAGCTGATTGGCCAAGAGCTGGGCAGGAGAGCCAGATAAGGGGAATCCTGGGAAGATGGGAGGAGTCTCAGGAGTAGCAGGCAAAGAGAAGCAAGGTTGTTGAAAAAATGTAACACCACAGGGCAGAGCATAGATAATAAGTCTGGGTTAATTTACAACATAAGAGCTGGTTAATAACAAGCCTAAGTTATAAGTCAAGCCTTTATAATTAATAATATGTCTCTGTGTGATTATTTGGGAGCAGTTGGTGGGACAGAGCTGACGGGTGGTCCTTAAGGAAAACCTCCACCTATTGTTGTATAATTGTATCTTGCACACAGGTCACCACTGTAGACTAAAGGGTTTGTAGCTGGGTTGGTACTTACCATTCCCTTCAGTAGCACAGAGTCTCAATCAGTACCATGAATATTTGTTGACAGAGTTGAAAGCTCTAGGAAGGTACCAGCTCAACATTTTTGTGATCAATGTCTTATGTGGGTGTTTTTTCCAGTGATAGGGCCTTACCCTCAGGTGTGAAGAGTGACCAATAGCTTTGGCAACACCCTCTGTGTCTTTTTAAAAAAAAAAAAAAACCTTAAAATTGTATTAACATCCCTAGTGGGTCTCTGGATTAAAGACTTCTAATTCATTCTGTATATAGTATTTAATGTACTGGTACCTGGGGCATGATATAGAGGGAGGGAGTGATGCTCTATCTTTTTTCATAGACTCCTTTCTACATATTTATTTAATATTTTTCATGTATAGTCCATGATTTTCCACAAAGTATTATCTTTATAGATGCTGATTTCCCTGTCTAGGAAATACTAGCTACAAGTCTAGCATATACTACCTCCCCACATTAAAAAAGAAACATAAATGTCATTCTTTCTATGATACATGTATGTCTCTGACCAAAATGTTTTTTCTATAATTTAGGATGGTTTTCTTAGTACTTATTAGAACATATACTGCATAGACTATAATTAATACTAAAAAAGTAGAAGTATTTTGTTTGAAGTTGGGATAAAGGAAAAAGCCAATTTCAGGGACAGATTGAACCAAACCTGAATTTCTAAGTGACTATTTATAGTTTTCAGCAAGTCATTCAGTTTCATTTTTAAATCTGCTGATTAGAAATTTTCAATGAGATATAAAATCCTGTGGAATCATATTATGAACCCCATGTAATCATGACCCTTTTTAAGAACTATTAAAATGCTTAATCTTATTTCATTATACCCTATATTCTTTTTACTACTTCAATCTGAGATTTTTAAAAGTATCTTCAACGTCATTTAACTTTAATGAAACTTTGGCATTTTCACCATAAGACAATGGCTATAATTACTTTTTTTGCAAATACTTTCACTCCAGTATTTTCTGTTTTGTGGTACTGAAAATTAAATCCAGGCTCTTATTGTACCTACTAGAAAACTGACTAACCACGTGAAATATTGCTAGCCCAATTTAATTTGTTAATATCATCAAATACCCAATTGGCTGAGAATCTCTTAATCGTCTCTCTGCAAGCATAAGTTTTCTATGTAATTAGTTTTGTGATCATTATCATAGCAATTTCCCCTATTAAGGCTATGTCTTTTAGATATCCTTTAATATTATTTGTAATATATATATATATACACACACACACACACACACACACACACACACACTGTGTGAGCATGAATGAGTGCATGTACATCACGTGTTCAAGAGCGCGGAGAGGCCAGAAAAGGACACTGGATGCCTGGAAACTGGAGTAACAAAAGACTGAGCTGCCAGGCAGGTGATGGGGACCCAATTCACATCCTCTGCAAGAGCAGTAAGTGCTCTTAAACACTGAGCAATCCCACCAGCCCTGCCACTTCTCAAATTCTGTTTAGCCATTGTAGGAGTTAGGCTTGTAAACCAGTCTCCTTATATTCCAGTATCCACCTAAACTTATTACTAAAAATACAAATTCTATTTCAGTAGATCTATGTTGAATTCTAAGAATATTTTCCTAATGTGCTTCTATGGAGAGCCATGACTATTATACCCATTTTGAGAGACAAGTCTACAGTTATCTGAGATTCCAGATTTTGCATCTGTCTTTTTTTACATTTTATATGTTTATTTAGTATGTGCACGTATGTGTGTACATGTGCACATGTCAAGACATGTGTATGGAAAACAGAAAACAACTGAGCAGATTTCCTCCACTATGTGATCTCCAGGGATAGACTCATGTCTTCAGCCATGTCAACAGGTGATTCCCTTGCTGAACCATTTTCCAGCCCCATTTCCATCTTCATTTGGCATGCTTCTTTCATCTTCATGATATACTGTAAGCCAAAATCTAGAATCATATCTAAAATCATTAATCTAGGTCTTTACTTTGGCTATACAATAGAATCACAAAAGACCTTTAAAGGAAAAATGTTAATGGCCTCAGACAGAATATATTGGAAAAATACCTGTGTATCTTTGCTTGTATTCTATAATTTTTAAGGAATTAATTATCTAGCGTCTTTTGAAAATAATCTACTTGAAAATAGTGAAATAGTTCTATTAATACACAAGTGAATATAGATAAAAATTCTTCTAAAAATTATGTATTTTAAAATATGTATATTGATGAAATGTTTGGATGCAAATAGGTTAGTCTTTTTCATAGGATTGATTTATTTTGTTCTTAGATTTTGACTGCTTTGATTTTGCTTTTGTTTTGTTGTGTTGTTGTTGTTGTAATAAGGAGTACTAGACCCCAAAGGTATTAGTGAAAATGTGGCATTGTCATAGAAGTACCTTGTTTCTTGGCACTATCACTTCTATTGAGGCCTGGCCTGGGTCTCCACATTCAGTTCCTGTAGGTGTGGTTTTTCCCCCTGCATTCTAGCTTTCCAGGAGATGGGAGGGGGAGAGTAAGAGAGACAGACAGACAGACAGACAGACAGACAGAGACAGAGACAAAGAGAGGGAGGAGTGGTGAGAGAGAGATTACAGAGACAGGGAGAGAGAGACAGAGAGAGACCAAGAGAGAGTCATAAAGAGACCCTAGCAAGATAAAGGAATATCTTTTCTATGTAGCCAGAGTTAATTACTTCTACCTTTCAGTATAACCATAAAATCTGAGAGTAACATTGCTTATTCACATGAGTATCATTTTTCACTTCAAAGGAATTAGTATGTTTTAAGCATGTTATATGGATGAATGGGGCTCAAGAGAGAATAAGCCAAGAAGATGGGGGAAGTGAGGAGGAGGGAGGTCAGTTAATCAAAAGAAGAACACAGGAAGAGCCCTGTATTTTCTTTCTTATTAGATCTTTAATGAGACCATTTACAGTAAGACCCGGCATTAAAACTATTTTAAGAAAGCCTAATTGTGATGATTACTCTGTCAACTCGATGGGCTTTTGAACCATCATGGAAACATGAGGTTGTTTATGCTGGAGTTTCTGACTAGGTTAGTTGTGGAGGGAAGACATCCACGTGGACGTTGCTATTCCATGGTTTGGTGTCCTTGTCTGAGTGAAAACGACAAAGTGAGCTGAGCAGCCACATTTTTCTCTCTGCTGCTTCCTGACTGTGGATGTAATGTTCCCTTCAATTTGTGCTCCGGCTAACCTGATTTCTTCGTCGTAATGGACTGTCTCCTCAAACTGGGAACCAAAATGAATGCTTCCTCTTCAAATAGCTTTTACCAGTTGTTTTTTTTTAAATCATAGCAATTAGAAAACTAATTAACCCAAGTCAAAAATGGGAAATATATAGATGCAGATGATGATTTCTTAAACCCATTTATGAGCTACTGAAAAGTTATAAATTCAAACATCTGTAGAAATCTTTATTGGACTGAGGATATAGCTCAGTGGTCCCCCACTAATCTCATAAGCATAAGGTCCTGAGCTCAGTCTTCAGTAACAAAAGATTCACAGGGAGAGAGAGGGAAGCAAATACCCTCTTACATGTATCTGTTGATAGATGGTTAAGGGTTTTGGTTTTTCAGCCTGTCATATAATCAGAGAGGCCCCATTTAAGCAAGTGATTGAAATGAAAATACCTCACTTGAGTATCATAATCAGTTTTGAGTAGGCTTGTTTTTGCAGTTTACAGTGAGATTTTAAAAATACAGCACACAAGATGAAGCACATGAGATCAGAGTTCTCCGGGACACATACATAAAACCAGCTGTGATTTCAACCCCAGACGTGCAAACGTAATGGGAAATGAAAACATTGCTAGAAAGTAAACTATTCGGTATGGCTCATTTTTATCTTT
>LOEQ01001075.1:59042-75788 GCA_001685075.1 Bramus lutescens
GCTGGCGTTGGTGCATCCATTATTCTTTTACCATTATATTATGAAATATTAGAGGAGTGGATACTCCAAAGCTTATAAGTGGTAAAATAATTACTATGATCATGAACACATGTCAAAAATGACAAAATAGATGCTAATGTATATGTATTCATACAGCCATTCACAGACTCACTCCATTCTTAGAATGCTTCATGGTATAGGTACTGCTTATAGTAAGTTTTGGAGATGGAAGTTGGAACTCATAAGAATCAAGGAATAAACAAAAAATAAATCAATAGGAAAGAAGAATACACATTATTATTATTATTACAAATATTGGTTGCACAATTTTTAAATAACACACTGAAATTTAGAAGCAGATATAGTTAGGCCTAATCATATCTGTGATTAAATATTCAAGAAAAAAGCATTTGCTAATGATGTAAAGTATATTGTATAACTGCATCTAGATACTGCACGAAAATGTAATGTATATTTTTGTTTTGATGCCCTTTTAGACCTCCCAGAAATCCATCAGATTAACAAGTTTGCACTCAAATGAGGGTGAGTAAAGTCTAGTGAAACTATAGGATATGTCTATCCTACCTTCTATTACAGTAAAGTCAAAGAAAGAGTCCAGCCCTTGAAATCCCCCCAAAGGGACTTCTTCCTTTAACACCATATTTCCAAATATTTATTACTCTAAAATACAGTCATAGGATCTTATTTAATCAGTTAGATCCCCTCAGGACATATTACCACGCTGCTTAAGCTATAGTGGGAGAAAATCATGCCTATGACAAGTTATATTTTTTTCATTTAGGAAAACAAAAAACCTAGCCATGCATATAGACTGTAATTATAGAAATGAGCCCTACTGTTGTCTATGCACAGCAACTGAACTTCACCCTCTTCAGTATTTAGTCCTTTATTACAGTACTTAACCATGAAGCAAATTACATAACAGGCACTTGGTACAAATGAGAACAGACACATGTTGTTTCCAGAGGTAGGGATATTTACCTACTTACAAATTGCCCTCTGAGAAACGCCATGTGTCTTTCAGTTTTGACTGTCATCAACGTGATACTTGTATCCTTTTATTTTTAATCTCTCAGAAGGATTTTGCACAGGGAAACTGAACATATTGTATAGCTGAATCCCCGGGACTTTGAGGGCTACACAGATGTGGAAAGATCTTCTCCTGAAGTGAGTTGACAAAGTAGAAAGATTTCAGGACGCCCTCGTACAAAATAATTCGGGAGGGGAGTCCATTTCTGCCCAATTCCCACCAGCTGAGGTGAGCAATCTGTCTTGATCCTCTTAAGGAGTATTTGGATATATGATGCTCAATGCAAAATGTTCATCTAAATACCACACTGAAGCTTCAGGTACTTCTGTGAGAAGAAAGTCACTCAGCTGCTTGTAGTGACACCAAAGATCTATTGCAAATATACAGGTTTTGATGATTCTGAAGCCTTCTGGAAGCCTCCGACAGCCTATCAGGAAAGCTAACCGTGTGACTAGCCAGAGATATCTTCAGAACTGCCAGTTTCTCATGCAAGAATGCCTTCCAAGAAGCCATATGCCACAAGAAATAATGTCTGTCACAGTTTGGCATTTAAAAATTAATGGTTACTTCCTAGCTAAAAGGAAATAGTAAAATGCTTAGCATTTCCTACTAAAACTCTCATTGTGTACATTAATTCATTTACTGCCCATCATGTTAAATTGATACATATAGATATTTTTACAAATCACAAGGAACAAGGAAATGAAGATTCTAAACTACAGGAGCAAGTAATCACACTGAAATTCAGCAGACAGTGTTATGATAGATACCTTGGCCCAAGGCCCTTTAAGGTCTTCCAAGGTCTTATTTACTGAATAGTGAAACCAGGTACAAGAAAAGGTACTGGAAACTTACTGCAAACAGGGATGAAATAAATATGCCTGTGCTCCCAGGCCTGTTTGCATGTTAACAGGGACCAAGAAACCTTAAGTCAAAACAATGACACTCTAGGGATTTCCTTCAGGCGCCAATGAGCAGGAGGAAGAATAATATTTCAGGGCACAAGTCCCTGTTCAGTATCTAGAAAATCATATCACACAAACAGATGAAAAGTCCAGCTATGCTTAAGCATGGTCTTCAAATTGGAACTATGTTGGTTCAATTACCTGCCATGAAAAGAAATTTTCTCTCAATAGTAATTAGGCCAAAAACATTAAAGCACGAACAGGACTGTTTAATCTTATACAGATATCATTTTATTTACTTACTTAATACGAATTGCAAAAGCGTTGATTTGTGTTCTCCTTTCATTAAGAGAATGGAAAGTCCAGGCAGTCTGGGTTACTTGCTAAGACACAGGAAATTTCAGGAATTAGAATTAATGTTGGAAACGGAGAACTCATTGGTTACAGCAGTGTACTTTTTCCAAAGATAGGCCTGACACAATAATACAGGTATTGTAATCAAATAGTAAGCTAGAATAGCCTTCGAATAGTGTTTTGAGTAAAAAGAGGCAGAGAAAAGCAAATGGAGGGGACAGCCAAGAGACTATGGTGAAGCAGCCGATAATTATGAGACAGGCCTGGGCTATAGGTGCTTGGGAGGTCGAGGAAAAGGAGTTCAAATTCAAGTCATGTTTAACAAACTTACCTAGACTCTCTCTCAAAATTTAAAAAAAGAAAATGGAACGGACTAGGGCAATAGCTTGGCACTACAGCACTTGTCTGGTATTTTCAAGATCTATCTTTAATGCCCAAGCTGTTTGGGGGAAAATATGAAAGAGATGGAAAAGATAAAGTAAGTAATAAAGACATACCAGACAGTTTTCTATTGTTAGAAAGGGGGGGAAGTTCTTATAATCATATTTAAAGATGTTTCTTAGTCTATTTCAAAAAAGGATGTGGAAAAGCTCACATTATTGACCAAATTCCTTACAGACTGATAGGTGCCAAGTGACTTCTGGGAGAGAGATAGGAGCATTTTCCCCTGCACACTCAAATTTCTGCCTTAAGGTTAAACCTAGGGATCTCACTAAATTAACCATAGCTTGTAATTTTGATCAAGACTGATTGTTAATAGAATCTAAATATCAAAAATAGGGGAAGTGGTAGGGGGTAGAATTCAAAGCAGCAAAACAGAATAGTTGACAAAGGATTAGGAATATGTTGCCAAGGAGGATACATAAAGAGTCTGAGAACTTCATTGTCTACTTTCTGAAATCCCGCTTCCAACAGCTTCGTCCTTAACAATGTAAAATATTAGAATTGGCACTGTTTTTAACATGTATGAGAACATGCATTCCTAGACCGAATTGTCTACGTAGTTTTTCCAAAGAGCGTAAGAACTGTGACAAGGTACTTCAACGGGATTAGGAAGAATTGATGCAGACAGAAGAAAGATGCATTAGGGCATTGTGTACATTAGAGACGATGAGCACCCCCAGTCCTCCTCCACATGCACCTGCGAATTGGAGTAGACTTGAGGCCTCTATTAAGAGATGTCTTAATTGGGTAACACAATTATTGGCATTGCTGATCTTCTGTTGCTCATCTAGAGCCTTAATAGAATAATAAGATTGGTTTGCGACACATGAATCAAAAGATTTCTGAAGGTTAATGAAACCAAAGGTAGCAGAGAAGAGAGATGGTAGTTCTGGCAACAGTTGCGTGTTTCAAGTCCAACAGGGCCTGTCTATTGTCTCTGCACTTGTTACAATTAAATCTGGCAAAGCAGTAGCTTTTAATGCAGGGTTTCTTTTTTCTCCCTAGTGGAAGGGTGTTTCTTCAACAAAGGTGAAATAAGGGTCTTAGGTTCATAGAAAATTCATACTTTAAAAACATAGTTTCGTTTAGACATTGTGGCCTCAGGCCACTCATTTCTCACCTTCATCCAGTCTTACTACAAAGTCCTGAACAAATATGAGCCCATATAGGTATCTAAGGCAGATCCATTAAAGCAATACCTATACAAGGTTCTGTGTATTAAGACAAGTTTAAAGGAAAAAGAAAAACGACAACGAAACCCTCAAATATCTAGTCTGAAGTCTGTGAGCATGCTAAAAATAGAAAGAAGGAAGAATAGCCAAAAAAAGAACCTTGAATTGCAGTCAAAACAAAGCCAATACATACACAAAGCTGGACTTATTAAACATCACTAGACACCTGAGCTATCTGTATGAGAGACAAGCTAGTACCCATCAGCATGGGAAATGATCATGTCCATTCCCTACTGCAAACAGAGGGCCAAGTAGAGTCAGCTACCGATAACCTTATTTATCTCTATGATTTTGTTTCTGATAGAAAGCCCAGGATACTCTGCGTACTGTTCATTGTAACAAATGAATCCTGCAATACTAATCCCTAAATCTAACATCTGTTTTGGGATTGGCTATCAGTCAAAGATACTGGTTTTGCTTCTCTTGAGTAGAGTAGAGCTGTGTTTCATAGTGACGTACACCGGAGAGGAAGAGGGTTTCTGAATTTTGATTGACAGTAGGTGTAACTTCCAGCATTACAGGTCCTATCCTATGCAACATAGAGAAATACCACCTATGCAATCCACTAGAATCTTTTCTAGCCTAAACAGATTACTGTCGAGGGGCGATGGAAGCTAACTGTGGACGACAATGAATCTCTTTGGGTCTTTTTCTGATTGAGCAAAACTAACAAAGAAGTCCAATGTTACTACCTGAAAAACTAGAGCCTTATTAAATTTAACAATTGCCAATTCTTGATGAATTAGCTGTATTTTTTATATAATGGTTGCCAAATTCAGCCTATGTAACTACTAAGAGCCTGTTTAGACCCTTCCACAATACTACATGCATGTATTTATCTGCCTCCAAATTCTTACAGAGGATGTTTAATGCATTATTTTGTAACAACCTCCTTTCATAGTTTACCCAGGAGATAACAATGCCACATTTTGAAGGCGTAAGTCATAAACAATCCCACACTGGTTCGGAATTATAATTAATAGAATAGTTATTTATGCAAAGGGGAAAACTTACAGATCACCGTCCCAGTCCACAGCCCTCTGCGCAATCAGAAAAGGCGCCTAGTCACCGGAAGTGGAGCCGGAAGGGAAGTTGCTGCTTTTTTAAAGAGAGACCACGCCCCAATGGGCTGGTATATTAGCAGCTATTGGCTGAAGGAGCTCCCGCAACAACATTTGGTAGATTTTGTTTCATCTTTTGTTTTGTTAGCAGTCTCCTATGATTTTTCTCACCAACTTCAGTATTAATATAAGGAAACATCAGAACTGAAACAAATAAACTCAGAAGCCTCAGGTCTACCACAAGACAGTATCTCACCTAGTGAAAATATTAACAGGCAGGAGAGGAGAGAATTCTTTCAGTTGTTTGAGATACCATGGATGACAAAGGACTGTCTTTCCTCAGCAGGATTACAGAAAACCTTGAAAGTCAATGTCTGAACCATATAGCAGGAATATTAAAAGAATATGTGTGTAGGTGTGCAAAACATTTCAATGTGTGTTGAAAGGATCATGTGACCAACATGATATCATGGCAAAGAACATTTATAAGAATCACAAGGCTGTCAAAAGGTTCCTAGCTGGACAGCTATTGCACAAAAAGAAAAACAAAACACACACACACACACACACACACACACACACACACAAATCTGTTAAGGTTATCACCATGAAAATATCTGTCTCATTCTAGCCTCTTAAAAAGTCCAATAATCTTCAGGCTAATCTTTAAAGGTAACTATTACTAGTTCTGTTTCATCAGCAAATATCTGAACTCCAACTGCTTTGTAACTTGGTCAAATTCTTACTGCTATTATTCCACAGGCTCATAATCTGCACCCAGATTTTTCTGAAGGCAAAGCATACATTTTTTCCATATCCAGTTGTTATGAAATAATTTGAAAGCTCTGGCTAATAGAATTTCCAACAGTGAATATGAAAATGATGAAGAGGTAAATAATATTTACAGACTTGATTTCTGTTTCCATATGTAAAATATTCAATATAAAAATGACTCAAACGTAATAGCTTCTCCATATACAGGGAGAAAATTTGCAATTTTACTTTTCTCACAGAAGATAAGTGAAAATATTTTGGAATGTAACTCCTTTCTAGAAAGTTCTAAGAAACAAAAAATGCTAGAACATCAAGTACTGAAAAAGCCCTAAGCCTGTGATGTTTATCTGGTTTTATATATAAAAGTGAAAGATGGGAGACGACATAAATGCTTAGAAATACCAAATGCATAAACACTCTCTTGATGTAATTTCACAAACTGGAATATTGATGTTCATAGTAATGTAAAATAATATAATGTAGAAGATGCTTATGTTGCTATGACAACATGTTTTAAAGTATACTGAATTCTTTATACAATATTTACTTAACTTTTTATGTAACACAAAACAAAAGCCAAACAGGATACATAGACAATTAGAGCATAAACCAAATAGTAATTTTTGCTATTTTTATGTGATGAGAAAATGGGTGCTTTTGTCCTTATTACTTTGTGTGTTTTTCTCATAATTTCTTGCATGAATGCCTTTTATAATGGCAACTATCTGACCTTTTATTTCAATGAGTAGGGCAGTGAATTATATTTGTAGAAATAATTGTGATTAATGCAATTATCATCTGCAATCAGCACTCTAAGTATAACATCTTTATGACCTATGCAATAACTACACAATTATAAATGTCTATAGTATACTAAGTGACTTCTAAATCTCCAACAAAGAGTACAACTGGGATTTGTTCTATTTTCCTATATAGAAAACTAAATTTTATGAATGTTTAAACTGCTATCGTAAAACACCAATATCACAATCATCATCATGATCCTTATCTTGCCATTACCTTTTTTGAGACAACTCATGTAGGTACAGAAAAATCCATTGTCTGTCTACCTATCCACTCTTCTATACCAGTCCCTTAAAAAATTCAAAATTTTCTGCCATGCTTTCACATCCGGGGAAATATTCCAGATAAATTTTGCTTTGAGGAATCCTTCATATCTTTGGTCATTTTCATTCAAAGGTTAAAAGTGCTGTGTTGTCTAGTAAAATGGTAGCCTAACTGAAAGACTCTAACAAACATTACTCAGTTGAGGAACCTTTCCTGTTCTCACTATGTATTAACACAACTTTCTTTAATGAGTGAAAGTTATCCTTACCCTGGAGATTGTCAGATACAAGATGCAACTTTCAGTATAAGGTAGCTGGCTCATTGACATAATATTTTACATTTTTATTCTTGTTGTATCTTTAAATCTTTAAGCCTCCTTCTTCACATCTTGTTTTAGTTATTATTTTTCCTAATTCCTGAGATCACCAACAGAAACAGTCATAGTTAAATTGGATTATTGAATATTTCAAAAATGAAAAAGTAATCATCTCTACCTTCAAAAAGCATACCTGCAGATCATTTTCCCACTGAAATTTCTCTGTTATTTTATTTTATTTTTTGCAAACTCAGACTCGGCCACAGTTAGCACAGATGGTAAAATTGGCATATGCCTAAAATCTAGGTTACCAAAGATGGCTTTTACCTAAACCAGTACTACTGAGCTACCCTATGTAAGTTACAAATGAAAATGGGCACTATATATATATTTATAAAAATTGTAGTACCCATGGTCATGTCTGTCCATATGGTCCTATGAAAAATATTATTGTGAATAAAGCCACATGACTATCTTATCATGACTGTTGTCATTGTTATTGCTAATGTAATACCCCAAGGCCTTTAAGGCTTAAATGTCTGATTCCATGAGACTAGCATCTTTCTACCATTTCTTTATCAGCTCTTGTCAACCCTAACTAGTTATCTGTACCCACAGAGTTCATAGCCTTAGCCTCAGGTCGTAGGAATTGTAATACATGCAAGGTATGCAAACTGTGCATATAAGCGAACTTCAATTTCTAATCAAAGAGGAGGAATTAAGATTGCAAATCTAGCTTGATTGGTTCTTCCATTCTTTTCCTGTTATGGATCCTTAACTCTCTAGTCTATAGTTCTTTTTGAGCAAAGAGACCTTGGAAAAGAATAGTCACGAAGACCCTCACATTAGACTCAACCTACATCAATAAAACGGAAAAGCAAGAAATAAATATGATCAAAGCAATCTCCTGCATGCTCTAAAAATGTTAATAATAGAGGGGCCACACACGAGGGATGCGTTTTCACGGCTCATTTACCATAGCTTTTGGTAAAGTACCATTGAAATTATTCAGTCTAGACAAACAGGAAGAGAGTCCTGCAGTATGAGCTACTGTAGACTGTACAAGGCCAGAGGGACCCTGGTGCTCTGAGCAGATGTGGAGTCCTGCTTGTCATGAGGGAGGAAGCCAGAGACACTGCATTTGCCGACAGGATGGCTAACTCACTTAGCACTGTCTCCAGACCTGACCTTCATTAGTTTCCCTTAATCCTGTACCTGATTTGGTTAGAAAAGTAGCCCTAGACGGATTCTTCCCTTTCAAAATCTCTTCGGGAGTCTTTTTATTCCCTTATTTTTCATGAATATCATTAGTTTTGCGTTGACATCTTGGATAGACTGTCAGTTACCATTTTTTTCTCATATATAAACATTTACATTCTATGATCAATTTAAATAAGCCATTTGGATTGGATTTTCTATCTTTTAAATACATTTAAAATTAACACGACAAGTTTGCATTTTAAAAGAAATGTATGACTAATCAATTTATGAAATAAAAGAAACCTGACATAAAGCATAGGAGGATGAGTGGAAATTTGGACTTTGAATTATTGGGGTCAGATCTGTACCCTAGCTCTTAACAAAAGCTTGTTGTATAACCTCAAGCAGCTAAAACATTTAGCATTTTAACTTCATTGTTCTTTTGTTCTTTACTGTTGGAATGTTAAATCACCTCTATGCTCCCTCTAGCTTCAAAATTTTTGCTAAATTATTTTTCAATCCTCTACCTGAATTAGGGCACCTGACACATTAACACAAATGACCCATTATATCCAGCAATCTCCAATTCTACCTATTAAAGATATTTCTGATCCCATAAGCAAGCATAAGAAGTTGTGCCCTCAGAACAGATAAATTGTCAAATCGGATCACATAAGAAAACAGTACTATCTTTAAGAATGGGATATTGTGGTTGTTTATTTCAGAGACATTAAGCAAGGCTTGATCAGCATATTGGTGATGGCATGAATGTAAGAGGAAAGGATAGAAAAGTCAAAGACTGTTGTCAATGGCTTGAGAGACAGTAGTTGATGTTGTAGTCTACTTTGTGTACATTGGTGCATTATCTTTAAAATGTAGGATTATGTTTTCTTCCTTAAAGTTACTGTAAAGATTCAGTAAGAATATAGATTCTGCTGCTGGTACATCTGGGCCGGGGGAAGGATGTATTTGACTTTTTTTTAACAGTTAGATGAAATTAGAATTGCTATTTTGGTCCAAAACATTGAGAAACATTGAGTTGAAATTGTTAGAAATAAAAAAATGCTCCAATTTCTTCCATTTCTACTCCACTCTTCCTATTCCCAGCCATATCATGAATTAATCTGAAGCAGAGCACATGATCCAAACTCAAGTCACCTATAGGTTTATAGTATTTGGTACATGTTTAACATATATAACTTAGTTTTAATGAAGGCATAGCAGTTTAGGTAACACCCAGCAAGGCTTAAATTCAGGAAGAATTAGGGAGGCCAATGAGAGGACTGTGAATGTAATATAATGAGAATGTTTGTGATTTGGTGAGCACTGTTAGTCCTGAGGGTGGAATGATGTTGTATTGTTTTGAGAGACACTTACAGGGTGTCATAGTTGGGGTTCTGTTGCTCTGTGAGACACCATGACCATGGCAACTCTTATAAAGGAAAGCATTTAACTGTGTCTGGCTTACATTTCAGAAGTTTAGTCCATTATCATCCTGGCAGGAAGAATGGTGGCCCTCAGGCAGACATGGTGCTGGAGAAGAAGAATTCTAAATCTAGATCAGCAAGCTCAGAAAGAGAGAAAGAGACACCAAAACTGACATGAACATTTGAAACCTCAGAGTCCACACCCACTGACACATTTCCTCCAATAAGGACACACCTATTCCAACAAGGCCACACCTCCAAAAAGTGCCATTCCCTATGAGCCTATGGGGGCTATTTTCATTCAGACCACCAGGGTCCATTCCCTGGTATTCAGCCCATTTTCAAAAGTCCCCAAAATCTATCAATCTCAACACTGTTTAAAAGTCCAAAGTGTCTTCTGAAAAACTCATGATACTCTCTTATCTATAATATCCTATAAAACCAGAAGCAAAAAGGCAGATTACTTACTTTCAACATATAATGACACAGGATATTACTATTCCAAGAGGAAGGAAAAGAAAGCATAGTGAGGAAATACTGGATCAAAGCAAGACTGAAAACCCGCTGGGCAAACTCCAAGCTTTGCATCTCTATATCTGATACTAATACACTCTTCAGATCTCCATCTTCTTTCAGATTTGTTGACTGCAAATTACAGCTCTTTCTAGTGCCAGTTCCTCACTCTGTTAGCAACTTTCTTTTTCCTCAGCAGGTATTCCATGAATCTGGCATCTCTAGCATCTTAGGGTCTCCAAAGGCGATCTACCCTTCAACTTCAGGCTTTATCCCCAGTGACACACATCCTCCAACAAGGCCACACCTCCTAATTGTGCCACCCTCTATGAGCCTATGGGATTGATTTTCATTCAACCTAACATCCAGGGTGTGTATAATAAACAGTGTTAGGTAACAAAGAGTTGAAGAAAGAAAATGTCAACTGTGAGGTTTCCAACTTGTTCTCAGTGACAGGTGGCACCATTCAGAGAGGAGAGCAGGCATTTGTGCACATGAAGTCTGAGATAATGGTGACCAGTTCAAATGTCCATCAGATGATTCACCATAGGAATCTCAGAATCAACTTGAGAACTCCAGAAATATAGCATTCCAATCACAAAGTATAAGCAAAGTCATGGAAAATCATGCCGTTCTATAGATGAAAATATGCTGAAGGGTTCATGGACCTAGAAACGGAACATTGAGCTTCCCAACACTGATGGTATAGGAGTAGAAAGAATCAATAAGATGAGAACAGATTACTAAGATTCACAAGCAAAGTCTTGGAGAGATTTGTAACACGGAAGCCAAGAAGAAAGTATTTCTAGTAAGATGCGTTCGCAATATTAAATGTCCCTGAATCATGAAAAGTACAAGTCTTTAGAGAAAAATAGTTTCAATATTTATATCATTTTCATATTACACTATTATAAATAATTTGTAAACTATAAAATGAAACAGTAAAATAATAAACAAGCAGACATAGTCCCACATCTCTATAGATAACCCCAAATGAGCTTAAGAGTATTTCTTGGCATACACATCCTGGATATTTTGAATACCACACTCATGAGCAATATGGCTCTTCTAATTTTTAAAAGAAAAATAATGTTACTATAGCATTATTTGTTATAAAATTAAGTTGCTTCTTGAAAGCCTTTTACACTGTTCTAGACACGAGGGAATGGGGTACAACTGACAACAATGAAAAAATGAATAATGTTAAATGGACTAGTTTTTGCCAACTTGATACAAAGTATAGTTGCCCAGGAAGAAACCTCAATTTAGGAATAGCATTCATCTGATTGGTCTGTGGGTATATCTGTATGGCATTTTTAAAATTAATTATTGATATGGAAGAGTTCAACCAACTAAGGGCATTACCACCCTTGGGAATGTAGTCTCTAAGTGATATAGGCAAGCCATGGAGAGCAAACCAGCAAGGAGCATTCCTTCACAGTCTCTGCTTCAATTCCTGATTCCAGATTCCTGTCCTGGCTTCCCTCAATGACTGATTGAATCCTGGAAAATATAATAAACTTTTCATCTTCAAGTCGCTTTTGGTCTTGGTGTTTCATCACAGCAACAGAAGTAAACTAGAATACAAGTTGAATTCTGGATACACATTAAAGAGATACAAATGAAATAGCAAAAGCTGCAAATTTAGGACAAGAAAAGACCATAGAAGAGAAAGATACCCTCTAAGATTGTGAAAAGGACTGACTCCATTTGATATTAAAACAATATCTTATGAAGAAAACACAATTACTTCTTGAATATATAATAAATCAGAGATCAGTGATTAACAGGTGGTTGAAGATGCATAGTTACTGTGGATAGAGACAGGAATCAGAGCAGAACAGTAGAACAGCAATCCCATGAGATGTTCAGTCATCATGAGATGCTACTTATCCCAAGCAGAACATTATTTGCAGAAGATATGCACCAAGGCAAGGATACAAAGACCAGGATCTAGGATGAGTAAAGACTTGGCAGGCGATACTAGAAGAGAAGAAGTGAGGAAATGGACTATAAACAGGTAATAAGAGCCATTGTGGGTGCTAAGGTATTTGGACCTTTTCACCGAGCTAGTAGAGAGGCATTGAAGGGTTTTAAGCATGAGGAATACATGGATTCTGTGTGGTGATGTTCTCTTTATATCATCCTGCTTGATCTTGTTTTCAGAGAGAATATCATATTATAATGTTAAAAGTAACAACTTAACTAGACCAACAAACACGAGCCTAACATCTTCTGGGACCAGGACCCTTAGACATACTGTAGCAACTCAAAATGCAGATTAGGAAGACTTTATCTTTAAATGTTAGGTGAATACATCTCCATATTGGAAGTAATGAAAATTTACTACTTAAAAATAGTTGGTTAATATATAATTGATAACATTGTGTGTGTGTGTGTGCGTGTGTGTGTGTTCACTGTGTCTGTCTTTATGGATTTTAGTATTTTTCTATAAAGTAAATCTTTACTGCTAAGCAACTACAAACATAAATATCTATTTCTGGGGGCCAAGATTGAACCAAGATCTTGAGCAAGGGGAGTATAGGTAATATTCCCTGCCCCCACAAACCCATGCTATTTTAATTTTCACTCCTCAAAAGGTGTAAGTTCTTTATTAAAATATAACAAGGAATTATCTGTCAATGATGTGACTTCAGGTATCAGTTCCCCAGCCGACAGATTATTGGTTATATACTTGGAAGTGTTTCCATTTTCCATTTTTGTTTTCCACGGTACAAGATTTCTGAGGAGTAAATGCTTTGGTAATAGTGAACAGTGTTTTACTTTCTAACATCAACACTTCACTGTACCTCAACTTTCTTCAAGGAAATCTTCCCAAGAATTTTCAAAAGACGTGGTTGAAATTTAGATGATTTTTGTCCTTCCTCTCTCAAAGTGGGGATGTCTGAGAAGATAAAAATAAGCAGAAGATGTGAAGAAAAATTACAAAGGTTAGAGCAGAATGCTTTCCAGAGCATGGGTCAGAGGATTGGTCCATGCTGTGTTTCAGCATAGGCCATGATAAAGAGACAGACCGTGTTTTCCTATTTGGCAAATTAGAAAATTTCCTTTCTTAGTTAACTATAAACACCCAGTCATTTTTTATGAGCTTCCTTTTATTTTGCATCAGGAATTTTTAGAGCTAAGGAGTCTGCTATTCTATTTCCTAGGGACAAACGGTAATTAGTCATCATTTGCTTAAATCCAGTCTCACAAGCAGAATATTAAATTAAGGATGATAAATATGCCCCCACAGTTAGGAAGCTTCAGTAGTGGAACAGAATAAAAAGGAAGAGAGGCTTTGCTCTACTGGGAAGCTAAAAACCTAGGAGAACCTTGAGTTTAAAGCTGACTTTGGCCATTCTCTTCTTGTCTGTAACTCAGTTCAAGTTGGCAAAAGCCTAAGGCATCATTTCTTCCTTTCCTACTTCCTCTAAATCTTTGTTCTTCATTCCAGCCCCAAGTCTAATGACAGCTGCTACTTCTTCAGTCTAAGATACATAAAGAAAAAAGTGAGTTGATACTGGTGGATGTTATCGGGTTTATCCCAGTTATGAGATAATGAAGTCCAGGCAAATATAGCTCCCAGATAATTGCTCTGTTGGGAATCAGAGGACTTCAGGAAGCCCCCTCTGTCTAACTGCATAGTAGCCTTAGGAGTCCCTGGAACTGGCTTTCCAGAACTCCAGTCTTGGATGCAGATGTACTTGGGTCCACTATTACTTTTTCTGCCTCTCTGCTCTTAGATTCTTCATCTCAAGAACTGAAATGACCGCAATAGTAACTACTATTTGGGAGTTGTAAGATTTAAAGATTTAACATGGAAAGACCTGAACTCTGTCATGGTCACAAGTACTCAGCCATTGTCAGCTCTTTGTTATCTGCTTCATCTAAAGGAAAAAGGAAAGGAAAAAGGCTTGTCTCCTATTTTAATACCAATCTTTAAGGATCTATTATTACTAAGAATAGATAAGAGGTATAATTTCAAATATTAATAATTCTTCCTCCCAAGTTTATAAATTTAACTGAGTTTTATTTCTTACAAAGCTGATAGTATATATAGGAAAAATGTTATAAGTATGTGTTACATATTAGATATAAAATAATACCTACATATAAGTGTGTCTTAGGTTTATTACAATTATTTAGAATCTTTTTGTGAAATTTATTTTATTATATATGTATGCATGCATGAACTCATGTGTAAGTGTCTATGCACCATGTGAATACTTGGAGCTGTTAGCAGTTACAAAGGGGCATTTGAGTCCCTGGAATTGGAGAAAAAGAACCACAGAAAACACAAGAAAGACTCTTACATTTGCGCACACACACAGTAATCTCTTAAAAACACAAGCAGGAAGCCGGGCGATGGTGGTGCATGCCTTTAATCCCAGCACTTGGGAGGCAGAGGCGGGCAGATCTCTGAGTTTGATGCCAGCCCAGTTTACAAGAGCTAGTTCCAGGACAGGCTCTAAAGCTTCAGAGAAACCCTGTCTCGAAAAACCAAAGAAAAAAACAAACAAACAAACAAAAAACCCCACCAAAACAAACAAAAACCCCACAAACTGGAATTCATTATATATTGCATATATATATATATGCAAAGGACCAGTACAGTTAAAAAAAAAAAGTCCTTTCTCAACATTATGAGACAAAGGCAAATTCATTTTGTGTTTTGTGTGTGACTTTCTACTGCTGGGAATATAGCTTTTATATATATGTATATATATAACTATATATATATAGTTATATATATGTATAGTTATATAAGGGTACTTAAGAGTGTTTGTTCCTTTCTTTTCTTCAAAGAAATTTTCACTCACACCAAAATCTTCAATATAATCCCCTTTTAATTTTTAAAGAATTTTCAGGATATATACAGACATATATGTGTTTATTCACACATATGTAAGTTAGAGTCAGATATAAATTAGTGTTAGATATGATTTAATGTTAACTTTTTCCACGTGGATATCCTGCCGTTCCAGATGATTTTTTAAAAGAATTTCCTCTCCTCATAGAGTTTCTGTTCCTTTTTGTCAATCTGTTGACTATTTGTCTATTTCTAGACTGTATTCCATTCAATTAATCTATTTATTGACCTTCATATAGAACTACAGAGTGCTAATTGCTTTTATAACTGGGCTAAAATTGTGTTTTCAAGACTATTTTGGCTACTTGATGGCCTTTGAAACTAATAATGTGTATGTATAATATATATATTAGAAATGAGTTGTTTCTACCTCCCCAAAAAAAGGGAACAAAGGGAGGGAGGAAGGAGGGAGGGAGGAGGGAGAGAGGGAGGGAGGAGGGAGGGAGGAAAGTGGAAAGAATGAAAATACAAGAAGGGGAAGAGGTAAAGAATAGAGAAGAAGCAATCTGCAGCCTTATTTACAAATGATCAATTTTAGTGAAAATAGCTGACAGTTGAATCATCCTATAAATTAGTAATATTTCTCTATTTGTTTTAATTTTCCTCAACAATGATTTTTGTTTTGGCTTTCAGTGCTGCAATTTCAAACATTTTATTAAATATATTCCTCATTAAATGTATTTCCTCCTGAAACTAAGTATGAGAGCAGTTTCTAAACTACAGTCCCTGCTCTTGTTGGCTTAGGAAATTCCACTGCTTTGGATGCCATCCTTGTAAGCAGGGACCTGAGGATTTGCTGGAGAGGTCACCATTCTTTTTTCTTCCTGTCAGTTTTGGGGGGAGGGGTAGATATTTTTGGATGTATTGTTAACAAAGCAATATCATGTATAGAAAAGAAAATACATTGTACTTTTTCCTTTTCAATCTTTGCCATTTTTATTTGTCTTGTTACATCCTTTTGAGTCTCTAATACAATGATACCTTAGCTGGTAAGTCCAAGGCTACTCACCATCTTTAAACTACATTTCCCTGCATACCCAATTAACCAGTAAATATAATCTTTGCATATTAATTCTTAATTATCTCAGAAAAAATTGTTTTATAAAATCAAATGGTAAACGTTAAAGTTTTAGCATCTTTAGGTAAAACATCATTTTTAACCCTTCTCCATTTTTTAGCTTTCAACCTTATGTGATAAGGAGCACCACATATTTTAAGTTTTTTGCTTTAAAAAATCATAAAAAATTATAACAAGTACTGTAAGATAATTATTAAACATAAAATGCCATGAAAAGAGTATTTTATTATGTGATATATAAATGTATCTAGTTTTACATATTTTTACATAATGTACTTAGTCTTTTCAAAGAAAATGAGAGCTTTACTTCTGTTTTAGAACTAGTACATTTCAATGCTCAGAGAAATTGCTGTGGGTGCCCAAAGAGCCACCTTCCTTGATATAGGAGGATCGTCTGTCTATGTGTTACTTTCATTGGTTAATAAAGAAACTGCCTTGGCCTTTTGATAG
>LOEQ01001075.1:87609-104418 GCA_001685075.1 Bramus lutescens
ACATAGATAGATACATAGATAGATACATAGATAGATACATAGATAGATGATAGAATTTGGGTACAGATAAATATGCAACATATATAGGAACATAATAAAATTAAAGAAGACAATTTGAGAGAGAGTATTGTTGACACCAGAAACTTGGAAGGATGGGAATTATATAAATTTAGTATCATATATAAAAGTCCTCAAAAATTAATTAAAAATAATCTTCTTTTATATACCCTTGAATGCTGGCCAAATGATAATGGAATTCTACAAAAATGATGCCTGATGCCACCCAATTGAATGAGTGACATAAACAGGGAGGTGTTTGGGAGAAAGTACAGTGGATCTTAGGACAAGCATGGATTAGAACCCAGTAGATGCGCACAGTGATAGTGCTTGCAATCAGTCAAACAGAGGAGCTGGTAGTGCAGAGTGTGCCAGCGAGAACCGAGATGGAGAAAGCTTTGGGGAAGGACCGCTCCCAGCTTCCTCCTGCAGAAACATTCCACTCTCTTCGCTCCAACATGCATTTGAACAATTGTTGTCATCTGAACATCGACAATGAAATACGATGGTGCTGATACTTTAATGATGCATTAATCACCAATTCTGTAGTCATATCACCTTTATCGGAGTTTGTGGCCATAGACTAGACAGTGTAAATGAGCATAACACTCCACACTGACATAAATCATTTCTGCACTCTTTGTTTTATAACTTAATCCCCTTTCTAATTAAAAACAAAACCAAATCCTATTCTAGCATATGCTCTCAGGTATCACCTCTCCTGTCTCAGAATTATTCTGTTATACATTTACTCTGTTTTTGTAATATGCCTTTTCTAAGTGTATTCTCTTTTATGTATTTCTTATAAAACTGTATTTTTAACAACCTCATGGATGGAATCTCTTATTCTCCCCACCGTAGCATGATCTAAGTAGACGTCAGACACAACTGAATAAATTTACATGCTCTGCTATCCTTGATTTTTCTATTGATTGCTGAAGATACTCTGAGTTTTAATACAATGTTCTCCTGGGTGTTTGAAAGAAATGGAATGGAATTAATGTAACAAAATAGTTTCTCTGCAATAAAGGAGTTCTTGGCTTCAAAAACATAAACATTAAGGGGTATATGTATGCACATTTAATGTAAAGAGAAGTTATACTTTTCACTCTCTATTAAATTCATTGCACCTCACTGACAAGCACGATGAATGATATTATGTAAATGATACTACAAAAGCAAAACTGCTTGATGTTAAATTTTATATAGAATTGGAAATTTTGAATTTATTTTAATAAGCAGACACAAGTGAATATAAACCAAGTATTAAGGTTGTCTACCTACCTTTACAAAATTCAATTTCTTTGGAAAAACCACAGACACATATAACAGTTTGTAAGGCTTTTGCTTGTGAAAAATGGAAGGTTAAAATAAAAATAGAACATGCTGTACTTTGATGAAGTCTAAGCTCTAGAGTCAGAGTAGCTGATGAAATTGACTTGCAATCACATCCATGTTATAGCTAAGTGACATTGAGCCAATCACTCCATTAATCCATCAATGTCTTCATATATTAAAAGTAATAGTGCTTCCCCAAAAGATTTCTTAGTGAACTATACCATAATGATCATAAAGAAGTATATGGGGAAATATGTATATATATGTATTCCAATATCATTTTAGAGACAGGACAATAAAAATTTGCCAAGTTATTTATAAAAGGATACATTACAGGACTGAGAATCCTTTGAATATAGTTTTAGAAGAAATTTCTGGTATAAAGTGTCATTGATTTTCTCCTTTTCTCTTTGTTTTCTTTTCTTGTAATTTGTATATTTGTTACAATTTTGTCTATGGTTGATTTTGAGTTAATAGTGATATGATGATGGGGTGGATTGGTGTTGTAATTTGACACAGAGTTGTCCTTCCATTCTAACCAGTTTACTGGTTTGCTCTAGTACAATTGTTGATAACTACTGATCTACCTATATAGAGAGCTGTGTCCAACTGCCCATACCACACTGTCTCATTCATAATCATTTTGAAGGAGTTATGTAGTGTTTTTCAACTCTTCCCAAATTGTTTGCTATTCAAGTTCTTTGTGTTTTCTATATGAAATTTTAAATTTCCAATTTCTGCCAAATTTCCTCTTCTGTTTCTTTTTTTTAATTTATCAGCTTGGGATAACATTAATAAATATTTACTAGTAATTCTATGTAGAAGCTACATCTTTCTATATAGGTCATTAATTTATCTCAGTAATCTTTCAAAATTAAGATCTTTCATGTTTTGCCCTATTTACCATTAAATATTTTTATTTATGATGCTATTGATTACCAATAGCATTGCCTTTAAAAATTTAGCCATATGGAAAACATACTCTTTTGATATATGATGTAACTAGTTCTTATATAGGTAATTACTTATATTAAACCACATGTTCATATAAATACATGCATAAGTAGATACTGCCACTTTAATTTGTAAGAGTCAAAACCATAAGCAACCACAAAGAAACATAGTATAGGTAATGACTACACAAACCATCGTCCGTAAATAAAATATACAACATTGTTTGTGTAGAGTATGTTACATATACATATATATGCATGATACAGCAAATGAAAGGGAATAAATTGTTGATACATAGTTTAAGTTTCGATAAACATAAAAACAGTTAAGTCTAATGAAATAATTCAGGAAAAGAATGAGATCATTTTGTATCATTGATTTGTATACAATTCTAGAAAATGCAAATTCCCATATTTTAAGACAAACCTTTGCCCTTTGCTCACCTGAGAATGATGTTGAGTGACCAAAGAGGGATTACAAAAAGGGCAAGGAAACCTTTAAAGGTTTTATGGATCTACCCAGGCTATGGTTAAAAAGAAATTACAGTTTCGATAATTTGAACAACAGAGACTCGTTTACTCATAGTTTTGGGGACTAGAAATAAAAGATCATGGTGTTGAAGATTTGCTTTCAGTTTAAGTCAATCTTCTTGGCTTGAGGTGACTGTTTCTTCTCTGTCCCCTTCTTAATACTCTGTGCTCATCTGTTCTCCTCGTGTCTCTCATCATGATAAAAGTCATGTTGGATTAGGGACCGCCATGTTATGATAACAGTCCAATTACCTCCATAAAGGGCTTTTGTCCAAATAAATTTGTGAGTTAGTGTTTGAGTATATGAATTTAAAGGGACGTAGTTCAATCCATAGTATTGTCCCTCTGGCTCCTCAAATTGTTCTTTTTTATATATAAAGTATATTCATTACTTCCCAGTAGCATCCAAAGTTTCCACTCAATTCCAACATTAGCTCAAAGCACAAAGCCATTTATAAAGAATTAATGTAGAGTGTAACAACAATTAGAACAATGGGAGGTATGTGGTAGGGCATGGGTGGAGAGAGGAAAGGGAAGGAAGAAATGATGTAATTGTATGGGTAAATCCTGAGGTATGATTCATCCTCTAACTGTCAGACTGGTAAAACATATGCTTCCAAAATGCAGTGATAGGGAAATCATTTGTGAGACATCACCATTCCAAGAAGGGAAGGATTGAAAGAGGAAAATGTAACAGGTGACAAAAATTCCCAAAACTTGTGAGAAAAATTCAGCAGTTCCTCATGTTCACCACAGTCCTTGTTGACTCCGTGTTCTGTTCTCTGGACCAACTGGGATTTCAAGACTTTCCTAGAGGCCATAGCCCTATCCTGAGACTGGGGAGAAAGCCTAGATTCTGAATATTGGAGCTGCACCAGACCGAAAGGCCAAGATCAAATTGGACGCAAACTTACCTTTGGAAACATAAAAGAAGACGTACTTGTTTTCTCACACATGCAGACTTGTGCATTATGGTCCATTCCTACTGCAGTTCTACCCAAGAGCTCCATAGGACTTTTTTCTTCATCACTCAGTTGAGCACTGAACCTCTTAATTATTCCTGAGCCTATGATCTGGTGTGGAGTGACCACTAACACAAATAGCAGGTCTGACTTAGTATGTATTAGTTAATAAATATGTACTGATAAAATCTTACAGTTCTTGAAGTAAATTTAGATATAATCCATAATTTAATGAGCTCGTTCCAAGTGCTTACATACAATTTTTATACAAATACTACATTTTTAAATATAATCCATTACTTATATAGTTTTTTTTTCAATTTACCAGGGTACTAAATGGTTACATCCCTCTGAGGAAAAGCCATCAGTCACCTGAAAAGTCAGTAATTATATGAATGTGGTATACAAGGTGCTGTGTTAGCATGGCATAAATGGCAATTTTCTTCTTTTGTAGACACTACCTACTTTGTGTTTAAATGTCATCTGTATTTACCAGACTGCGTGGTTCTTGACATTTTGCATCTTTTAAAAGTGTATTGTAAGTGAAGCTTTGACAGCAGGAACTAATTATTGGGAGACTGAAGAGTAACTTTTTCCCCCCTCTAGAAGGAAGTGAAGAAAAAAGTGTGAATTATCAGTCATTTGTGCGACTCTGTGGTTGGGAACTTTCGTTCAATGTCATAATGTACTTAACTCTTTCTCTCGTTAGTACTTGTTAGTATTTAAAAGTTTATGAAACGCTATAGGAATTAAATATATGAGGCAAGCGCCTGTGTCATTCCGTCTTAAACCATACTTACATATGATATTGGGAAAATGTCTTGAAATTCTTCCATAAAATCAAAATATGCCTTGGAAAGATGTCTCTAATGGAAATAATTTTTTTCATCAAAGTGTATTGAAACTAAAGATAAGGTGCCTGTGTATGTTAACTTAATGTTTTAAACTTCTTATTTTAAACTGTATTAATGATATGTAAATGAGTTATGAATTTTAATATTTCGGCAAGATTTGTTTGTAATTTATTTATCTATAGCCACATTGTGCTTTCCTATTCTTAACCCAGTCCATATTAATAAATACCATCCAACATATGTTCAGAAATATCAGTGTTATCAAGGGGAAACATTTTTGAAAGGATTTGAAGTAGGTTCATGGGAAATTGTAAATGTACTGAGATTTTACATTATTGAAAATGAGAAGTTAGCTGAGAAATGATATACTTGTTTGTATAAAACATGGAAATCCTGAATTAGAGATTGCTTACATAAGTTTCTCATACAGTGGAGTAGTGGTTTTTAACCTGTGGGTCAGGACCACTTTGAGGGTCAGACAAACCTTTCACAGGTTTGCCTAAACCATTGGAAAACACATATATTTACATTACAATTCATAATGGTAGCAAAATTGCAGTTATGAAGTAGCAACAAAATTTATTTTCTGGTTGGGCATCACAACATTAGGAACTGCATTAAAGGGTCACAGCAAAAGTTGAGAACCCATGCAACAGAGTCTTACCATTTTCAGTCTCTATAAAGGAATCTTCGTTGTCCTGTACCAGAGGAACCCCAGATCAAAACAATTTATAACGGGCAGGGAATATGCCTGATCTTTACGCTGCACAAAGATGTTAACTTTACCTTTAAAGCATGTTTGGTTCCCTAGCAAATTAGTCTGGAAATGGTGGTCTGTCCTCAGCTGGCAGGACTTTCTCTTTCTGAATAGAAATAGGAGGAATCCATGGAGAAATTTTCTGTAGTTCTTTTTTTTTCTAGAATATTTTGTTTACTCTAAAAGAAACTTCAGTAATTCCTGCTGATCATATGAGTGATATTACATTCATAAAGAGTTTCAGCATATTAACACTTATCAAACTTAGTAAATTTATTAATGCACCCCAATGTCATAAAAGGAGAAAAGCGTGTCTATAGCAGGAAGCCTGCTACCAAGCTTGGGATAAGAATGGGGAATTAATTTCGGAGAAGCTGAGAGGTGAAGATCTGCAGTAAACTTCCTTGCTTCCATGACTCGGATAACCTTCTGGCTCTCAACTTATTTTTTTTTTAAACAGAGTCTCTCCCTGGCCTGAAACTTATCAAATAGGTTGGGCAGGACAGCCACCAAGATCTGTCTGTCTCAAACTCCTAGGGGCTAGTATTACAATAGACTACTGTCAATCTTGACTTATATGACTCTTGGAGTTTGAACTTTGTTTCCCAGTCTTACAAGGTGAGCACCTCACTAATTGAGCTATTGTCTGAGCCTAACTACAAACCTGTTGCTGGAAATATTGAGAGTATAAGTGCAAAAGTATTTGGCTATGTCTAACATAATAGATTAAAAATAAGTAATAAAAAATCAACTATTTGCCTATTAATGGACCAAACTTCAGAAAATATTTGCTTATGCTGCTTTATGCTTCTTAAGTTACTCAAAATATAAACATTCAAAGGATTTTTTTTATTATTTTTATAAGTTATTTTAGTTCTTAACAAAATAAAATATGATAAGATAAAACAAAAATCATCACAGCCTTTCTTATTCTGTTCTTGATTTCATTTGAAATTGCCCAACATGCAAAGCTGGCTTGTAGTTCTTCAATATAATTCTTAAAATATACTGGGTCAACTGCCTACTTGATACACATGCAAGCCTTGTTGCTTGCTCCATTTAACATAATAAATTTCTATTCTTCATGTCTCTAGGTGTCCTGGGGTTTTTATTGCTATGAAGAGACACCATGACCATGGCAACTCTTACAAAGAAAACATTTAATTGGGGTGGCTTACAGTTTTAGAGGTTCAGCCCATCCTCATCATGGCAGGGAGCATGTTAGCATGCAAGCAGATGTGCTGCTGGAGTTGAGAATGCTACATCTTGACTTGGAGTCAACAGGAAGTTGACTGACCACTGGGAGGGTATCCTATACATAGAAAACCTCAAAGCCCACCCCCAGAGTGACACACTTCCTCCATCAAGGCCACACCCATGCCAAAAAAGACTTTCTTACTAATAGTGCCACTCCCTATGAGATTATGGGGGCCAGTTATATTCAAACTGCCATATTCCACTCCCTGGCCCCCATAAACTTATAATAGTATCATAATGCAAATAATGCATTTAGTAGAATTTTAGAAGTCCCCATAGTCTTTAACATTCTTAACAATGTTTAAAGTTCAAGGTCTCTTCCTGAAATTCATGCAATCTCTTAACAGTTATCACCTGTGAAAATGAAAATCCAATAGCAGATCACATACTTCCAATATATAATGGTAAACATGGAAACATAGATATACAGATACACATACATATGTATATATGAATATATGCAAACACACATATATGCATACATATATGTACATATACACGTGTATATAAGTATCACATACATATCTCTATATATTTAGATATTTGGAAGTTGTATAAACACATGCATACATATATGTACATGCACATATATTTAAAGCTATGTTAATCAGGTAAAATTTTAACTATGTGTATGCTCTGAGGTTATATTTGACATTGCACACACAAATTCATAGCAGTTGTGATTGCACAAAATCAAAAATCCTAACAAGAGTGGGGAAGAAGCTAATAAAGTCCCACCCCTAGCAGAGGAGATATTGGAAATCGATTGTCTTCTGAAGGACAGGGAATCCATTTTCTTCAGGGATTTGTGTGCTGAGAAGCTATGTTTGCTACAGGAGATTTTCGTACACACATACACACACAGGCAGCACTAAGTGGAATCACTGGATTTTAAACAATGGAGAGCACATGAAGTTGGAAGGGAAAAGTGGGAGGAAGGCTTTTGGAGGGCAAGCGAGAGAAAATCTTTTCAAAGCTCATAATATATGTGTATCAGATTTTGAAATAATCAGAAAGGCCAACTCTAAAAGTGATTGCTAGTTAAGAAAAATCTAGAAGCATGATTTTAACTTTAGCTCTAATCCCTACATGTGTGCAGATCCTTCTCATACTTCTGCCTTAAATCTAATTTGCTAATTTTTGATACTTTTCTAATTATTAAAATTAGAAAGCAAGCAATATATTTTGGTAAATAATGCATAGACTCTGGAATAAGACCAATTGAAACTAAAATGTTGGCTCTCCCATTCATTAAGTATACAGCTTTAGAAAGTGTTCTTGCTATTCAGGACTGTTTGCCATCAATAAAATAAAACTAATAATAGTTTACTGAAGTTTGAAGATGTCTGCTATTATGTGTGAAAACGCTGGTAGTACATTGTTCAATTTCCAATAAGCAATTAAATAAAACCAGAAACGATCCCCATATGAAAGTGAAATTTATGCTATATTTATGCATGTAAGGCATTTTATTTTTAAAAAGTTTCCCTATCTCAGTTATATTTAATATAAAATGATATTATTATCTTTGCAAAAATGTTTTTTCCTCTGACATGTTTGTTATACATGCCTCACAATAATTTCCTCTTATTCCTGTGTGAAACACATCTTGTATTATTAATAAATTAGCTTAAAATCTTAAATGCTCAATCTAATTGGCTAACCCAGAGGAAGGTATTCATATAAAAAACTGAATGATTTCAAATTTAATATTTTTGTTAATTTTATATTATAGGTCTTCACATATATTCTACAACCAAACTTCTGACATTTTTATTTTCTAAACATTCTGGACCTCTATCTTTTATTTATTTGTTTGTTTTCTTTTCTTTTTTTTCTGTGAAGAAACTTTTTTATTAAAAAATTCCACCNTCAGGGTTCCCTGTCCTGTGGGAAGTCCAAGGTCCTCCCCCCTCCATCCAGGTTTGGGAAGGTGAGCATCCAAACAGACTAGGCTCCCACAAAGCCAGTAGAAGCAGTAGAATCAAAACCCAGTGCCATTGTCCTTGGCTTCTCAGTCAGCCCTCATTGTCAGCCAAGTTCAGAGAGTCCGGTTTGATCACATGCTCCATCAGTCCCAGTCCAGCTGGCCTTGGTTAGCTCTCATTAGATCAGTCCATATATCTTAATGACATGCACACACCCAGTATTTTCAGCGAATATGACATTGTCCAACCTTATAGATACAGTCACTACGAATGTCAAACTATCTTTCCTTGTGTGTTCCCTAATGGCAATAGTGACCAAAGGGAAGTTTCTAATATGGATGACAGATTTATCTGAGTGAATATGTTTGAAATACTTGAAGCTGTTCGTACACAAAGAGCCATTGAATGTTTGCCATTGATGATAGTCTTTATAATGTATTGATCCTAATACATTTTATCATCAAATCTCTAAACATAATATTAAAATAGTTTTATTATATTAATGTTTTGAGGAAAAACTTAGAAAACCTTTCATCATAAACCTTTTTATGATAAGTTATATTTTCTGGCAGAGTAAAAGAAGCATAAATAACATTAAAGCTAACCAGGAAGAAGACTCAAAAATAGAAGTCATGTGGGCTTTTCAAATTATTTGGCTTAACTAGTTCACTTGCAAATAAAGAATCTAAGAGACAGAATTTGAGAGGCTGACTCTTGGCAAATGATTAATCAAAAAAAAATCCTTTAACTAAATTATCCCAACTTCTTGTTCAGTTTGTACTTGGCATACTATGTCTGTATTGCACAAAACTAAAAGGCATTGAATATTTGCTTTAGAAACAAAAATGCAATGCAACACATAAGCAACTTCGTATAAGGGCTTTCTTATTTTAATTCAAGATACTGAAGTACAGGAGGCCATTCCGGAATTAGGAAACTAAGTTATAGCATTTTTCTGTTTCCCTGGATGGCCGCCAGCCATTACTTTTTGTTGCTTCTTAAACAATAATGAGAATTGCAGGGAAGTTTGTGAACTTTGTGTTTCACAGAATGTGTGTGAACACACAAAATAACAAGACACAAACAAAACATGTGTTGGAAGTTGGTGTCTCTAGAAATAGGGTGGTGACTGAGGAAAACACAATTCCTTATCTGTATGTAATTCTTTCCTGAATGTGCTTTCCCAATACTATCATGTTAACTCTTTAAGTAATACACAAACTAACACAAACATGCTAGTTTTGTGCTTTATTCTTTGGCTTCATAAACATTACATTCATGATCTATGTCACTTAACTTTAAAGCCATGTTAAGAGATCTTTTTCTGGTCCAAAGTCATCTGTAACATCGATATATCTGAAATCAATAGCCAAAAATCACATTATGGTATAGCTTCCATTATTATTTTATATATTTTTGTGTGTCATTTTGGATAGATATTTTAAACCCATCACCAGAAAAATTGTTATTAAGACAGAAGAGTCCATGGTACTTTGCCTTTATTGAATACTGAAGTTTATCATGGTAGTAGCAAGCACTGCACAGAAATGATTTTCTTTATTTGGATTGCATGTGGTCATAAACAAAGAATTGATCATGCACAGGCCTACTTATATTTCCTATGAGTCCAGGGAGAAGTTGTAAAGTAGCTGCCACACTCAAAATGGTTCCAGATGCAGTGTATCTTTCATAACATATTGCAGTTTCATGATCTCCAAGGAGCCTTTAAATAATAGATTTTCTTTATGGCAGGCTTACCTATGCAATTCTGTTTTGATTACAGTGTTATTTCTCTCCCCTTTTTCAAAGCCTTCAACAGCAGCAACAACTCATTTCACAAAACAATGTCATTGTCACTCTATTATGTACAGTAATTTTATAAACCATAAGCTTTTTATTCACCTATGTTATGACTGAATGATGTATGTTCAAGGGAAGAGTGTTGCTTAGCCTGTGTGCATGTGCAGTGATGCCAGCTCTGCAAAAATCTTAGTATATTTGCATATGTCTCAAATAGTAAAAAAATCCACAATCCTGAGCCCACCCATTATCACCCCAGCATTTTGATCATCATGTTGAAATTACAGCAAGACGTACAATGAGTGAGATGCATTTAAAGTCTTGAGTTTCTGTATCAAATTTATCTGTTGTGGATTGCTTCCATAACCTTTGCTAAGCATTTTAAATATCAAGGGATTCTAGTTGGAATGTAAATGACATAAGATATATTTGTTACTTTTTAATAACTGGAAAGTAGAGGCAAGGAATTCACTTACACCAATCTTTTGATATAATCCCAAGAACATGAGTTACAGCATTACTAATCTGACCTATCTGGTCTGACCTTGTTTGGCAGTGTTGCTTGGAATAATTGCCCAATGTTTCAGTATCCATCTGATGATCCCTTGGACACTGTACCTACAGTCAGAAAATCAGGATTTAGAGTTTGTCTGGACTTGACCCTCGAATCTGTCACTCCACTAGCTTTGAACTTTTAGGTAAGCTTTTTAACTTCTCTGTCCTAACTGAATGGGTTAATACTAACCACCAATAAAGGTACATGGCATGCATTGTATACATTAGATATCATGGTTAATCTTCATTGACTTGAGAGTATCTAGAATCACCGTGGAGACCAGCCTCTGGGATGCATAGAAGAGATTATCCAGATTAATTAATTGAGGTGGTAGTACTCACCTTGACTATGGCACTGTCCCTTAGGCTAGGGGCCCAGTCTTCCTAAATAGGAGAAAGCAAGCTGGGTATAACCATCCATCACTTGCTCTTCCTGACTACATACAGAACGTGTCCAGTTCCTTCGAAGTCCTGTTCCCATGACTTCCCACCCTGATTGACTATACCTTCAAACCATAAACCCAAGCAAATCCTTTACTCCTTTTTTCTTTTTTCTTTATTCTTTGATTATTAAGGACAGGGTTTCTCTTTGTATCCCTAGCTGTCCCAGAACTAACTCTTGTAGACCAGGCTGGCCTCGAACCCACAGAGATCTACCTGCCTCTGCCTCCCAAGTGCGGGAATTAAAGGCATGCGCCACCACCTCGCAGCAATGCTTCCCTTCTTTAATTTGCTTTTGTTTAGGTAATTTGTTGCAGTAACGACAAAGATAATTAATAAAATCGTTTATGCCAGTAGTCAAGGTTGTTATTACTGGGTTCTATCATCATAATTCAAAGGGCCAATCACTAGTGATACATAAAACAAGTCCTAATATTTCAAAAGAACAATTAACTATATGAATGCTATACTGACAAAGGCTCCCAAACATCAGAGCCATGCTTTAGCCTAGCAAAGATGTTGTGTGAAAAGACACTCATTTATCAAATCACATTTAATTTGATAAAGTGCCCTAGTAATACTGCATTGCGGCTGTTCAAGTCACAATTTAGGCCTAGTATATGCCCCTTGCTCCTGATCTTTGAGAGATTTGGACATATTTAATGGCTTTTTGTGTTTCAAATAGAGAAAAAAAGAGTATCAATCAGAGAAATCACTACATCCTTTAAATTATATGTTTTAATATTTTATCTTAATCCCTCGAAGCATTTCTTATAGCCCAAATTTCCAGATAAGGAACCAGATTTTTTCAAAATGTTAATATCTTTCTAAAATTATAAGTTGTATATAAGCATATTCCAAAATTTCATGACCAGATAATTAACTCATTTCTGGAAGTATTTAATTAATAATTAGCCACAGTAAGATTTGAATTTGGGATGATCTACAGTTAGTTTCTCTACCTGGTGCTCTGATAATATACTCTGACAAAAAGAACTTAGAAGATTCTGGCTCACTACTTTGCTTAGAGGAGAAAGTGTTTGCTCTGGCTCACTATTTTAAGTTGCTGTCAATCATGAGAACTCAAGGAAGCAAGCAAGAGCTTAACATAGCTTCTCACCTGTATTTGTGATCAAGAATAAAAAATAAGGACTACTTGCTGCCTCTCAGCTTCCTTTCTCAGCTTGTACAGTGCAGGACCACAGCCAGGGAAAGGTACCCTGCCCCCTCCCCCGAGCTATGTGCTTATTTTCCCATCTCTGTTGATGTGAGCAAGCTAATCTTCCACAAGCCACAAGCGTGCCAGATTCTCCTCTCCCCAGTGATTTTAGATTCTGTCAAGCTGACAATTGGCATTCCACATTTGTGATGACAGTCCTTCAGTATATCTTCAAAACCATAAGCATCACATTTGTTAAAAATCTTGTAAGAATTGATTGTGACCTTTTTTACTCCCAAATTAACTTTTACATGAAGGCTGTATACAGGGTACCTAAATAAGAAGTTTGTCAGCATCTGCATATTTATAGTCACTATANCTCAGCTTGTACAGTGCAGGACCACAGCCAGGGAAAGGTACCCTGCCCCCTCCCCCGAGCTATGTGCTTATTTTCCCATCTCTGTTGATGTGAGCAAGCTAATCTTCCACAAGCCACAAGCGTGCCAGATTCTCCTCTCCCCAGTGATTTTAGATTCTGTCAAGCTGACAATTGGCATTCCACATTTGTGATGACAGTCCTTCAGTATATCTTCAAAACCATAAGCATCACATTTGTTAAAAATCTTGTAAGAATTGATTGTGACCTTTTTTACTCCCAAATTAACTTTTACATGAAGGCTGTATACAGGGTACCTAAATAAGAAGTTTGTCAGCATCTGCATATTTATAGTCACTATACTATCAATCTATGAGAAAAATGAAGTCCCTGTTTGTCCTTCACGTCTGCCCTTCTGAGTATCTGATGGTGCTTCATTCTGCCTGGACTCTGTTCTGTCTTGTGCTCTGATCTATCTTTGGGCTAATTTTGACAACCCTGGGACTTCTGCTGATGCAGAATATAATTCATCTCTCTCTTTCTGATAAATATGAGAGTTAATTAGGAGCATGAGAATAAATCCAGAGGGAAATGGTTGGAATGTCAAAGTGAAACAGTATTTTCATCCCTGTTTCTGATGATATCTCATTTTTTGTTTTATTTTTATTTCTTAGAAATAGATCCTGACCACAGTAGAGCAAAAGACCCAATGTGTCACATAAATGATATGATAAATTTTCAAGTTGCTTATTAAACAGAAAGATAATAGAGAGCAAAATCCTATCCAAATGAGAATTTGAGCTGACCACTAAGGTCACATATTCATGTTATTTTATCCCTATCACACCATGGGCATAAACATAGTTCTCTTTTTTAATTTTTTTTATTATTATTAAAAATTTCCACCTCCTGCCCCCTCCTAATTACCTCCCCCTACCCCACCCCCCTCCATTTCCAGTCCAAAGAGCAGTCAGGGTTCCNCCCCCCTCCATTTCCAGTCCAAAGAGCAGTCAGGGTTCCCTGCCCTGTGGGAATATCAAGGTCCTCCCACCCAAATCGAGGTCTAGTAAGGTGAGCATCCAAACAGACAGTATAGTGTAAAAATTTGGTATAGCAATCGTGAATGGTCATCATCCATAGAGACAGTCTGCCTTGGACAGCTTCCCAAGGGATCCCATTGATTGTTGCCTCAGAAAGATTCATTACAGAAAAAAATATTAATGCTTCTCCAACTGTGATTTTTTTCCCAAAGAAATTAGATGTTGCAACCTCTGAATTTCTCAGATCTTTAGCTGTTTGATGATAAACATCCTCTCAGCTGCCAAAATTCAGCCTTATGTTAAGCAGTAGACTACAAAATTAAATGTCATTCTCACTTAACCACCTGGAAAGAAAACTCTGCCTTACTGAGAAAATTGAACAAAAGACTTTGACATGGGAGAGTCACTGAGAAAAGTCTCTGAACTAAACCATGTGCAAAGTTAGTAAATCCCAGGAAAGCCTTGACCATAGGCAAAACATACTATAGATTTTTACATACCATGTTTTTTTTCAAGGCACATAAATGAACTATAAAAGGTTTGGACTTTTCTTTATTCAGTAGCTTTACTGTGCGGACAACATAAAAGTACTGACACATTGATGCAATGTGTAACTTCCACAGAGCATCAGAACTCTACAAATCTAGACTCCTCAAATGGATTCAAATTGACAAAGACCTTTGACTCGGCTGGGCTCTTGAAGAGAAAAGATATTGCCCTCCCTGGCAATGCTGTGCCCATGGCCAGGCAGTTAGAGCAGAACTCCAGGAGATCCAGGAGTAAGGAAAGAGGCTACAATATTGCTTCAACAGTTTTTGTACCACACAGTCTCTCTATTGCATTTTATGTCAAGGAACCAATAGATAGTGCTAAATTATGAAATTGTTTCAAATATATATAATTAGTCTATAATTATTTAACTGATGATGATAGTTTAATCACAAGGTGATTCCAGATCCTACCCCCATACCCCACCCAAATAAAATGTAACATCTGAGAGAAATAGACTAAGGAACATATTTTCATTCTCAGTGCTACATTTTCAGAGTTTCCTTTCATACAGAGTAAATTCATCCAGAACTGATTCACTTTTCTTTTTTTTTTATAGAGAGAGGATGTACAAGTCCCCATACCACACAAATTTTTCATCTTTTGCCTTCTTTGCAGGTCATCTCATTTTGTCTTCTGAGAACATTGTCCATTAATTTGTTCACTGTCCTTGGAGACAGTGTTGAATAGCGGGGATTTTAGTGAAGTGTGTAACGAGGAAATTTATATTCCTGTCCTGACTCTGGTACCTGTAAGTGCTCGAACTTTTTACAAGCTCCCTAATCCCTTTGAGCCTCAGTTTTCTTGTTTGAAAGTAAACAGGCTGAACCAGGTAGTTTTAGTACCTCTCTTAGTTCCAAATCTTCCTGACTTTCTGATTACAGTATTTTTCCATATACACTAAGTAGATGAGTCTGACATTTACTTATCTGTTGTCTCTGACTCCTAGCCTGACTAAAAACCCTGTACTCTGAGATACAAGGGCCAACATTAGAAAGTCAAAGTGCATGCCTGCTTCCCCAGGTATGTCATCTCCAAATTCCATGGGTAGGGGACACTAGACTAGTTCTGCATAACTGAAGGCAAACCTAGGACTTGCTCTAGTTTTGCCTTCTGCAAGCAATCTCAAACAATCCTCAGCTGCTTCAGAAACCACTTTAAGTGTCTGACTACTTTAAACGCTTAATTTTCTGTTTAGTCATTCACCTTAGTATGCTCATCACTGTCTCCAATTTTCTACCTGATTCTAGACTGGCACCTAGAGCCTGAATCAGCGATCAAAGCGTTCGCTCATGTATTCACAGATTGAAAATACACTGTCAAAATACGTGATGTTCACTGAAGTTCTGGCTTTACTGCTTAGCATAACCACCATTTCTTTGATTTTTTCTTTTCTTTTTTTCCTGTTAATTTCATTGTGTATGGCCCTGGTAAACTTTCACAGTTAAGAACTTAATTGTCCGGTATTCAAATCCATGTCTACAAAATATTAGCAGGTAACATTTCTGCTCTAAAATACCTCATTTTTATTTATAAGTGGAGGAATTTAGAAGTTCCTATTCCTAGATGAGCTTTAAATATTAAATAAGTTGTTTTATTTTGAGAACAACAACAAATAAATGGAACCTCCTGGAACTGAGAAGCTTCTGCAAAGCAATCAATAAGTCAATAAGACAAAATGACAGTTTACTAAATGGGAAAAATCTTCTTCAACCCCACATCAAATAGAGGACTGAACTCCAAAATATATAAAGAGCTATAGAAATTAGACGTCAAAATTCCAAATAACACCATTAAAAATGGGATATCGATAGCATTTCTCTAACTCCACCCTTCTTCCTCTCAGCGTTCAGCCTAGCTTTCCCTGGCTACCTAAGTTCTGCCTTGCTATAGGTCCAAAGCAATTTCTTTATTTATTAATGGTAATTACAGGACACAGAGGGGACTTCCACATCACCTTTTCACAGTGAGATATTCTCATCTTGCTTCCTCTGCATCTGGCTGGTGACTACATCTTTCCCTTTTTTCTTCCCAGAATCCTCCTAGTCTTGTTGCCCTGCCTATAATTCTTGCCTGGCTACTGACCAATTCCATTTTATTTAACTAATATGAGTGACAAATCTTTTTTTGCATTTTATTATTATTATTGAAATTTTCCACCTCCTTCCCTCCTCCCATTTCCCTCCCCCTCCCCCCTTTCCTCTCCTCCTCCCTTTCCAGTCCAAAGAGCAGTCAGGGTTCCCTGCCCTGTG
>LOEQ01001075.1:104596-126179 GCA_001685075.1 Bramus lutescens
TCAGTCCCAGTCCAGCTGGTCTTGGTGAGCTCCCATTAGATCAGCCCCATCGTCAGAGAGATGCTTGGAGCTGCCGCCAGAGATAGACATGCTGAAAATTTGCTGGTAGGCCATGACCTCGTATTGATATACAGATTAATAGAAATGGGTTAAATTAATATGTAGGAGATGAGCTAATAAGAAGTTAGAGCTAATGGGCCAAGTAGTGATTTAATTACTACAGTTTCTGTGTGATTATTTCGGGTATAAGCTAGCTAAGCAGCCAGGATGAACAAGCAGCACTCCTTCTTCCAACAAAAATGTGCCAGGCCATATGGCTAAATACAGACAAGAATTATAGATTAATTTAAGCTATAACAGCTAGATAATAATAAGCCTGAGTTAATAGTCCAAACAGTTTATAGTTAATATAAAAATGGGGTATTGAACTAAACAGAGAATTCTCAACAGAATACTATCAGTATTCTTTGTTTTACAGCTAGTATCCACTTATGAGTGAGTACATGCCATGTTCATCTTTCTGGATCTGGGTTACCTCACTCAGGATTTTTTTTTTCAGGTTCCATCAATTGGCATGCAGACTTCAAGATGTCATGTTTTTTACTGCTGAGTAGTATTCCATTTTGCAAATGAGCCACCTTTTCTTAATCCATTCTTTGGTTGTGTGGCATCTAGGTTGTTTCCAAGTTCTGACTATTACAAATAATGCTGCTATGAATGAACATAGATGAACAAACGTCCTTGTAGTGTGATTAATCATATTCTGGGTATATCCCCAAGAGTGATATTGCTGGGTCCTGATGGAGGTTGATTCCCAATTTTCTGCGAAGCCACCATACTGATTTCCAGAGTGGTTGTATAAGTTTGCATTCCGACCAACAATGGAGGAGTGTATCCCTTACTCCACATCCTCTCCTGCATAAGCTATCATTGGTGTTTTGTTCTTAGTTATTCTGACTGGTGTAAGATGGAATCTCAGAGATTTTTTGATTTGCCTTTCCCTGATGGCTAAGCATGTTGAACATTTCCTTAAGTGTCTTTCAGCCATTTGATAGTCTTCTGTTGAGAATTATCTGTTTAGTTCGATACCCCATTTTTAATGGTGTTATTTGGAATTTTGACGTCTAATTTCTATAGTTCTTTATATATTTTGGAGTTCAGTCCTCTGTTTGATGTGGGGTTTAAGAAGATTTTTCCATTTAGTAGACTGTCATTTTGCCTTATTGACTTATTGATTGCTTTACAGAAGCTTCTCAGTTCCTGGAGGTCCGATTTATTTGTTGTTGTTCTCAGTGTCTGTGCTACTGGTATTATAGTTAGGAAGTAGTCTTCTGTGCTCATGCATTGAAGGCTACTTCCCACATTCTCTTCTATCAGGTTCAGTTGTGGTTGGATTTATATTGAAGTATTTAATCCATTTGGACTTGAGTTTTGAGCATGGGGATAGATATGGATCTATTTTCTTTCTTCTACATGTTGAAATCCAGTTATGCCAACACCATTTGATGAAGACTCTTTTTTTATTGTATGTTTTTAGCTTCTTTGACAAAAATCAGGTGGTCATAGGTGTGTGGATTAATATCTGGGTCTTTGATTTGATTCTATTGGTCAAACTTTCTGTTTTTATGCCAATACCAAGCTATTTTCATTATTGTTGCTTTATAATAGAGCTTGATGTCAGGGATGTTGATGCCTCCAGAAGTTCCATTATTGTACAGTATTGTTTTGGCTAGTCTACATTTTTTATATGATGTTCTTTTAAGGTCTATGAAGAATTGTGTTGGGATTTTGATGGGGATTGCATTGAATCTATAAATTGCTTTTGATAGGATTGTCATTTTTATTATGTTGGTCCTACCTATCCAAGAATATGGGAGAACTTTCTATTTTCTGGTATCCTTTTCACTTTCTTTCTTCAAAGACTTAAAGTTCTTGTCAAGTAGGTGTTTCACATCTTTGGTTACTGTTACCCCGAGATACTTAATGCTATTCGTGGCTATTGTGAAAGGTGATGCTTCTTTCATTTCCCTCTCTGCTTGTTTATAATTTGTGTATAGGAGGGCTAGTGATGTTTTTGAGTTGATCTTTCATATTGACACATCACTGAAGGTATTTATCAGCTGTAGGCATTCTCTGGTAGACTTTTGGGGGCACTTATATACAGTATCATATTATCTGCAAATAATGAAAGTTTGACTTCTTCCTTTCCAGTTTGAATCCCCTTGATCCCCTTTTGTTGTCTTATTGCTATTGCTAAAACTTCAAAAACTATGTTGGAGGTAACTATTAACTTTTACCTACTTTTGTCTTTGTGAAAAATGTTCTTAATGAGGCGGGAAAAAGAAGCAGAAGGGGAGGTGGGGAAGGCTTTGCAAAAAAAAAACCTTACAAAATTACTGTACTGATAAAACCTAGTTCACAAAGAGAAAGTATGTGAACTCTAGAGCTAAGACTAAAGAAAACCAGCTGGCAGAGGGAACACTGCTGGTGTGTTCTGCAGTCAGTCTTGAGTGTCTAAGAATACATGTGATTGATTATAAATCTATGGCACACTGTAATACTAAAACACCAACCTCTGTGTGAGAGTAATAATAAAACACAAAATTTTATGGTAAACTACATGTAACAAATAGAGCAAGCAGGGTAAAGCCTACACTAAAGTAACACAAGAGCCCCAACTTTTGGGAATGGATATGTAGTTTTGCTCAACTGATAGATGGTTCACTTACACACTAAGTCCTAAAGTAGATTCCCAGTATCATTTAAAACATGGTGGTAAATGACACTCTATCAGAAGCAGAGGGATCTGAAGTTCATCCTTAGATGTATAGAAAATTTGAAGCCAGAATGGGTTATATGATAGCTAATCAAAAAATATCCCATTTTGTGTGTGTGTGTGTGTTTCAGGACCTTTCTACTTCTTAGTTCTCTTTTTCCTTTGGCCTATTTATTCCCCAAATATAGGACCTTAATATGTTTTCTCACTCTGTTTTCTACCCTCTAATTGTCTCCCTCCAGTTCTTTGTTCTGAGACATGTGAACTTGGAATACCCAGCCAGTAAGGAAAACACATGATGTCCATAGAGTGAATATGATGTCTAAACTTCCTTTGTAAAACAATGTCTTCTTCTTTATACAAGGTTGTAGACAGCATTATATGATCTACATAATTGCTTGAAAGAGTATGTATCATATAATAAACATGCAATAAATGCTTTCATCATCATCATCAATATGCCAGTATTCCAGACTCTCATATATACTTAATGCCATGACTCCTTAAATGTTAAAATATACTCACAATAGTTCATGTTAGGCTAACTGTCAATTAGTATCATCTTGATATAAACATAATAGTTACTCATCAATTAGATGCATTAGTTTTATTTGTAATATGATGTTTGAGACAGTGTAAGCTGTTTTGTGTCAATCCTGTAACTACAGACAGGCAGAGTTGAACATGGGGTCGGCACATAAGTCACTCCCAAGGCCCCCAGTTCTGTCAGGAGTGAAGAGTGGAGGAGCTACATGGCTGGAAGGAGAAGAGTCAGAGAGAGTTTTGAAAAGTTGTCTGGTGTTATAGCTCTTCCAGAGAAGAACTTGATAGGTTGTTCAGAATTAAGCAGTGATTTTAAATCATGCCATACTACCTATGATAATTTGTAAATACAAAGCAATTCTGTCTTAGTTATTAAGCTGAAAATACCATAGCATAGAAATACACTTTTCCATATTGTTGTAATCTTATATAACCTTGATAGAAAATGATTTATAACGGGCTGGGGAGATGCCAAAAAAGACTAAGGGTCTGAATCCCCCCAAATTATGGAAAGGCAAAGAAGTTTGAGATAGAAGATTGAACCCAAGAGGAAGCAGGCTAACAAAAATAGCTCTGGGTTTGATTGAGGGACTTTGCCTCAATGAATAAAGCAGGGAAGCAATGGAAGAATAATTCCCAACATCAAGCTCAGGTCTCTATATTCATGTGTGTGCACATCCACATATGATTATTTACACGTATGCAAAGTCATACATACACACACACATCAATGAACACTCACACATAGAATCATTAAAGGGGAGAAAGGGTGATTTATAAATTTACTATTAGAATCAATCAATCAAAAAGTCTATGCCCATGTTCTCATGGGGGGATATATACTGAGGGCAATCTTAGTTATGTGAATGTTTCTTTGTTTTCTCCATTTTGTGGGGTTTGGTCTCATTTAATTTTTTTAATAGATTGTTGGTTTCCATATTTTTGTGTTCATACACATCCTCTGTATGTGTCTTTTAACTCTTAATTTTATATTGTTGACTTTCTAAAAGATTCTTTCAACTTGTTCAAGTTCAGGGTTCTCTGATGATTACTAATATCTTTGATGGACAGTTGACAAAGCTGAAACACAGGAACCCAGCCACGTAGCTACCAACTGGTTGAACAAAAGCGCAGCTCTCGTCGATTAAGTGTGATGAGGAATGTGGTGACTGGTACTGTGGCAGAAGCAAGGTTTTGTAAACAACTAAAATACTCAACCTGTTCTACCGAAGTGTTTTATGATAGGAGAGGCATAGGTTTGCATCCTGAGCAGATGGAGAGGTGGGAAGGGTACCTCTGAAGTCCACAGGCTAGAAAGGAAATTCTGACAGTATAATAGAGTCAAGGAATCACAGCTAGAGATGGAGAAAAGGAACGAACCCAAGAGAAAGCTGGAGGTGGAGGGAGATAAAGAAAGAGTGAGAGAAATTGAATCCTTTGAGTTGACTGAACAATCTGCTAGTTCAGCCTCCGAAAAAATACACGCCTACTTGAAAGTTTGTTTGTGAGTAACATTTTGTGAGGAACATATGTGAAGTATCTAGTAAAAAATTTATTATTTGGCATCCATAACACTAACTCACAGTTCAAAAAACAATAATAAAAATAAAGAAAACCTAGCACAAGAAAAATTTAAAAAGCGCAGTAGTTATTCCAAGTCTAAAATAATTACATACAATTGTGTAGCAATGAGAAATGCATGGCTCAACCTCGTATAAGCTTTTAAGTTCAAGCAATTGGCTCCAGGAAGGCATTGTTTATATTGATACTAAAATCAGATTTAAATGATAAAATGAACACTAAATGATTATATTGCAGCATAGCACTATCAAAATGAAAAGTAGCTTGATGAATTTACATCATTTAATTATGTATTCACTTATCTGCTCTAATTTTTCAATGCATTCAGTCAATACAAGATCCCTATTGAAGTCAAAGGACACATCACGAATCAGAAAGCTATTTATAACATTATCAATCACTACATCACTTAATCTCTTACTCAAGTGTCTAGTGATGGTTGTTTCCCAAGCATTGTGTTTTTACTAGACAGAGTTGTAAGGTAAGCAATATCAGCATTGATCACTGCTGTTGAGGAATTTATCTGTAGCCAATCAGTTAGGAACCTAAGTGAGAGGCAGGTACGTTACAGAAAGTAACCAAGTAAGAAGTCATTCCTGAGAATGCTGTTTATGTGCAGCAGATGTGATGGAAAGAAAGGACTCCATAAAGAAGTCATAGTAACATCACTATCTTAGCTTGTAAACAGAGACAGTAAAGTATAGGTGGAGAATGCATCAAAGTGAGAAGTGTGTGTGGAGAAGCAAAGGTTGGAGTTATCAACTTCAGAAGATCAACAGGAATCATTTTGACTGGAAGGTAGTCTGCTGACAGAGAAGTGAAATAATTAAGGAGAAATTTATAAGATAAATGTAAAAGATATAGTAATATTGATTATGGGAACAAATGGGTTGAGGCATTCTTATGAATAGGTCTTTGGTTTCTCAGTTGGGCTTCTGGAGAGAACAGTCCTTTTTTCTTAAGATAGAAAATGGAGTAGAAGAATGAGAACAGAAAAGATGAACTATATGTAATGACAATAGAAAATAAGGGAGATTTTCTTGCTGAAATTATATTTCAAACATCTCCAATTTGTATTTGTTTGCTTGTGTGTTATTGTTGTTTTGAGATACCGTCTCAACATGTAGCCTTGCTAGGCTTGAACTTTCTATCCCACTGTGCCTGTCTCCTTAATCCTGGGGTCACAGGCATGCAGAACCATGCTGGCCTCAAGATGTATTGTGAATGTGGGATTGTAATGAGACAAGATGCTTGTCTACGTCAAGCAACAATTACCTGTAATGATGAATGACCATATAGTAATAAATCACTTAGTAGTGTGCAGTGTTTCATCTTCTTCACAGATAATTCTATAACAGGACCAATAGAAGTGTACTAGCACAAACTACATTTGATTCTTTAATTAGATGGCTTCTTCTGGCTCATGTAATTATTAATTTGGTAACAGAAATGAAGCAGAATACACAAACATGCAAGATCAAAGCTGGCCTTTTCAAAAATCTATGCTAAATATGTTTTTCTTCACATTATTTTTAAACAGCCTTCCTGGAAAATGTGCTCAGTTTTCCATAATCAGCTTATTGATCTATACCCAAAAGTGACTTAATATGGAGGAAGAGTTATCACTCAAAAACAAAATAAAAATCTAGCTCCTTTTCAAACGCCACTGCAAATACATTTATTTCTTAAAAGAACCATGTTACAAGTACCCTTGCCTACTTATTTCAAATTGCATTTATATAATTTTCATATACTCATAACTGACATACAAAAATAGCAGTTACTTATTTATAACTAGTACTTAATAGTTCTTAAGCTCTGTCAAAAGAATATATCCATTTAATTGTTCTGAATATAATCCTGTTATTGCCCATACATTTTTAAATGGGTTTCATTCTTTAGAAGTAGATTCTAAGAATATATGTATATATTTTAGTTAGGGTTATTATTGTTGCAATGAAATACCCTGACCAAAAGCAACTTGAGGAGGAAAGAGATTATTTGGTTAACATATCATGAGTCACAGATCATTGAGGGAAGCCAAGGCAGTAACCCAAACAGGGAAGGAACCTGGAGACAGGAGCTGATGCAGAAACCATGCAGGAGCGCTCTGTGGAGGCGTACTGCTTACTGGCTTGCTCAGTTTGATTTTGTATGGTATCTAGTGATGTGGGAGTCCCCTCTGTGTACTGTGATTACCATTAATGAAAAAAGCAAGTGCTTTGGACATATAGCAAGACAGAAATCTGGTAGGCAGGGAAAGAAATGCTGAATGCTGGAAAAAAGAAGGGTGGAGTCAGGGATAAGCCATGGAGCTGGCAGAGACAGATGCTGGGAACTTGAGCCAGTAAGCCACAGCCTTGCAGCAATACACAGATTACTAGATATGGGTTAAACTAAGATGTAAGAGTTATCCAATAAGAAGTTAGAGACAATGGGTCAAGCAGTGATTTAATCAATACAGTTTCTGAGTGATTATTTTGGGTCTAAGCTAGCCAGGTGGCCAGGAACCAACAAGAGCCCCCTGCCCCCTGCAACAACCTAGAGCCACCAGCCCAGGCGGTAGCACTCATATTAATCACCAATTAAGAAAATGCTCTACAGCCTTGTAAACACCCCAGTATCGTAGAGGAATTTTTTCATTCAAGGTTCTCTCTTTTTAGATGACAATAACTTGTGTCAAGTTGATATAAAACTAGCCAACACAACATTACAGATGTGTATTTACCACCTGAGCCCCCTGTTAAAAAGACAAGAGCTCATGGAATTTTAAAACGTAGAGTCAATTTCAAATGAGAACAATCAAGACCAAGAGACATGAAAAATACCTTGCACAGTCATGCAGGAACCCCCAGTTAAGTTAACATTAAACTATAGCCATCTGGGTACCACAAGTGCTATGTCACTTCAGAAATGTTGTTCCTCTCTGAACACCAACTCCCAGTTATTCCATTGAACACTCCTCAGTACTACTTTAGCTATTTGAGAGTTCCCTCTGTGTTTAGCCATCTCTAATCTTTCTGCTTTCATAGATGACTTCCCCAAGACCTAAGGAAATAGTGACTTATTCCAGAGGAAGAACTGATTTCCATACCGCTCTCCCTGACTTCACAGCAGAGCAGTTAACTAACACACCCTGGGAAATACTGACTTATTCCAGAGGAAGAACTGATTGCCATATCACACTCCCTGACTTCGCAGCAGAGCAGTTAACATACCCTGCTGCCTTACAGCAGATTTCTCAAGAGAAACCAATCTGAAAACGTCATCCCATTCTAATGATTTTTATTAATTTTATATAAAAATAAAAAATTCATGCTATCTTCTATTAATGTGAATAATTTATTTTAAACACTGTTGTGGGGATTTTTTTCTTGCCAAAATGTAAGAAATTCTTATGAAACATTAGTCAATAATACCCCCACAAACTTGATTTACCATATCTACCTCCTCGTAGAACATTCTTTATATTCTTTGGAGGAATTCTCATTAATATGGCTATTGAGTCAAGTGTAAAGTCAGCATAGAATTCCCTAATAGCCTTCAGAAATAGAATAATTTAATTCTACAAAGGTTCCAGTCTGCTTAGTTTCCTTCTTTTTCAAAGTAAAGGGGTGAAGTCAGTCCAAAAGGCCTTCAATTTCTCATTTCCAGTTTATAATAAACTTATTTGCACAAAACACTGCTCTTTCCCCTTAAACCTTTTCTTATTTAGACATCACTTTTGTAGCTGCTGATGCAAGTAGCAAGGAATATTGAGTGAACTCTGTTAGTCAATTTTTATGAGATTTTTTTTCTTTTTTGCTCCTCTCTACAGACATTAATGCTCCACTACAGGTATGGAGTGATGTGTGAAGAAAAAAAGATAATATAGTTGTACTAGGTGCTAGGCATTTTTGTATAGATCAGGCATCTCATTTATTGTTATTAAAACTTCAGTATACATTAGCTTTATTTTATCAGTAAAGAAAACAAAAACAAAAAACTCTGAAGCACAAAGGAAAAATAGACTGCACAGAAGTTTCTAGATATAATTTCTGAAGCAGGATTCAAGAATTCTTATAGCTATCCTTCCCTCATTATTTTTTCTACCCAATAATCTGAGAAAGCTGAGATACCTTCTAAACGTCTTGAGGATAAAAGGAAGATCTGAGGACTCAAAAGTACTGTACAAGGCATGTGGAAGGCAAAGGTTGTGTGGAGAACTGTGGATGTCAGGTGGTCGATGAAAAGAGGAGGGGAGTGGGGATGGAGAAAGGAAGGAGAAGGATGGGGGAGTTATGGGGAAGGATGGAGGAAGGGAGAGCATGAGAATGGGGAATGGATTTAGCATAATTGGAGAAGGAAAGAAGAGAAGAGGGAAGGAAGCATGATCAGAAGTTAATGAAGAAAGGTTTCTAAAACTAAGTTCAGAATAGCCTTTTTGCTGTATTTTAAAAGCTGGACCAAGGATTTTGATTTGTATAATGAGACACTGTGACTTGTTTTAAAGCCCTTTACATAAGTCTGGGTGTCCTGGTCTCTTAATTCAATTAATGTTATAATGACACATCTGTGCTAATGCTAAAAGTGAAGGCTCCTTGCTCATCTTCCTCCCTCTTTCCGTTTGCTATAAAATAAGGACATAAAGAAATAAAAGAGGGTACCTTAGTGTTCACACCCATGCCAATTTCTCTGCACTATGAGCCTCAATACAAATACTGAATGCCCACACTCACCATTTTATGTAAAGCGAAGAATTTGACGTCTCACGATATGTTGAACAGCGCCATTTAGACAATTGAGAGTGAAAGCAAGAATGTTAGCTTGATGGAAGACTATCCATCCTCCCATATACATGGATGGATACACACCCAAAACACATGATCTTTCATTTCCATTAAGACATCTATCTCTGTACAGCAATTTCCATCTCTTAAATTTCAGATGTTCATCATTTATGAGTCCTTTAAATAAAAAGAATTCTGTATTTGGCTCATCTGTCCTCTAAATGAAATGGAATAAACATGCACCTTGTGCCAACTCGCCTTACTCTTTCCCCATTTTCAGACTGCAGGACGAGCTGGTGATGTCCTGTATTTACCTACAGAATGAAAAATGACAACAGATCTTAGAGTCTCGTCCATCTTTTACCACCAGACTACCTACTTCATCACCCCAGGGAAACTGTCCGTGCTTAGCCTGAGAAAGCTATGTCCTATTTTAAGGCTAGAAATATAAGATAGCTATTAAGAGCTTCCTCTTTTTCAAATCAACCTGCCTCCCGGAACTAAGGTTTGAAAGAGGTTCAGAAATTTGAACATGGACACACAGTTTAAAAGAAAAATACAGACAGTTAAATGTCCTCATCAAATCAAGAATTATATGGGGACTGAAAATATTTGGGTCAGGAGTTTCACTGGTTTTGATGGATCTCATTTATTGTGCCATAGAACATAACATAACATCCTTGCCATCATCCTTGGAAGGTACCACAGTGTACTATTAAGAATCAGCTCTTATAAGACAGAGAGAGAGAGAGAAAGAGAGAGAGAGAGAGAGAGAGTCAATAAATGTAACAGTTGTCATGGAAAGCATAAGCTATAGCAATCTATTATTTATTTCCTCCCCTTTTATTGAAAATATATTTTTCTCATATAGTATATGCTGATTATTCTCCCCCTCCTCTTCCTCCTAATTCTCCCACCTACCCTTCCCTCTGGACCTACCTACTTTCTGCCTCCCACTAGAAAAGAGATAACAACAAAATATATTAGACTAAAATATAATAAGATAAAACAAAAATAATTTTAAATGTCAATTGCTCATTGAAAAACATCCAAAATATATACCCAACCAATTTAGGGCAAATAATTACTTAGACATTTTGTATGTCTCAGGACTTTAATGCAAGTTAAATCTTTCTACATTGCTTTTATAGAGCTATAACTTATTCATCATGCAAATTTTAAATGCTAAAAATAACATATTTAAACATATCTTGCAGAAGGAAAAAATCCTAAAGATGTCTTTCAGAGTTTTGTATGGTACAATAAAATATCATAAAAAAGTGTATTTATTTCATAAATGAAAAGTTCTCTTAAAGTGAAAATATTTACTAATTCCATTGTGATAAGAAATCTAAACATCTTTAAAGCTATAATTAGCTCCGTCTGTTTGATGGCATTTAAGGTGTTTTCCATAATCACAGAAGTGCCTTTAAAACAAATGTTTCTCAAACATGCTTCCCATAATTTGCATGAAAATCTTCCATTTGTTAATAGTGAATAACAGGGTTAATGGAATTATGGCTGTGTTTGCTACAGGAACTTGGAGCAAGGGCAGCAACTTCCTGTTCTGTCCCATGTAGTGGCCCCACTCAAAAGCAGTCATTGTGCAGATGAAATGGTGTGAGCAATTCCGAGGGACTGAGTTTTAAAATATTTAAGTCATCTCCCCGTCTTCTATCTTTCCTTTCTTCATGTAGCAAGTGGTACTCTTAGAAATTAGGTTCTGGTACAAATGTCTCTAACTCATGGATTTCACAGAGTTAACTACTTTTATCCTGGTTTTTCACTGTTTGTCTTGAAATTTCAGACAACACGTTGAAGCAAGAAATTACGAATTTTCAAAAAGAAGAGTTTGACATGGCTATTTTTGCATGCAAATAAATTAACAAGGCATAGCAACAAGTTTGAGGGGGATACAAGGTTTAGTAATAATTATATGACTAACAATGGTGTTATGTTCATTGGTGAAGAAACATTGATTATTCAATAAATGGCACCATACAACTGGTTATCTATTTGAAAAAGGACATGAATATAGTGCACCTCTAGCATATTTTATAATGGAAATAGCCACAAGAACCAGAGTTGTAAAGCTTTTACCATTCTTTAAAGTACCAACTCAAAACATATCTGTGTGCTAGGAACTAGGACCAGAAACCCTACTTCTCTGAGGATACGGTGGCTGCTATGTCTATACCACTTCTTCCCTCGTTATGGTAAAATATTGTCTATTTCAAGATCACCAATATTAGACAAAAGGATGAATAGATTCACTTCTGTTTAATATAAATGAGACCCAAATACAGTAAAAGTTCCTTGAAAACTGAAACTCTTTAGTTTAAAAATATGTACATTTATTATAAACAGTGTATGGCACCCTATGGTCATTTAATAAATCTTTGTAAAGAGAGAGGGAAAGAAGGAAGGGAGGGAGAGAGGAAAAGAGGAGAGGAAGGGGGAAGAAGAATGAGAAGATGTAATGAGTTTTCTATCAAATTTCAGAATGCTAGATAGTGGCATCAATATTAAATTATCCTGTTACATTGATAAGATTGATAAAGAGGTAAGAAGAGATATAATGTGATTCCCTTACCTCTGAGCTGTGTGAAATGCAAATTATATCAGTTTGGCCCAAAAAGGGTTGGTATAGATTTTTAATAAGGTGTCCTGGAGAAAGCAAAGAATCTTGTTTACATTTTCACAAAGGCAAATGTATTTCATGACTCCCTACTGACACTGATTGCATGTTATTCTAACTAAAGTGCCCCCAAAAAATCAATAGGAATTATCATGTACCTAATATCATTAATATTTAATCAAAAGAGTTTTTGTTCAAATAAAGTACTAGCTAGTAGAAAGGGTGCAGAAAAAAAGCAGAAAGCGAGGTTAAGTCAGATGAGGTTATTCAAAAAGTAATGTGAATATTCAAAGGTGACACAGAGGTTAGCGGACAAAGCGGGTGACACTGAGGACAATGCCATGGTCTGGAGCAGGGATGTAAGCGACTCTTTGAATTCTAGTGATCTGGGTTCTGACTCTCTGTTCCAGTCACTTGCTTTGTAACTGATACTTTTCCCTCGTGGAAACGCGTGGCACTTCACTAGAAGAAAGTAAGGATTTAATATGATAGCAATACACAGCACTGGCCCTCAGCCAACTGCATCCCGAATTCTCCGCACCAATTCCAACATGGCAGCTATTGATTCTTACCTATAATTGGTCGCATTTTGCGGTATTGTATCATGAGTGTTTTGCACAGGCCCAAAGCTTCATCAAAAGCACTCTGAAAGTAGCAGTATTTATAGAAATACCACATTTAGTATCATAGCGGGATTTTCAGTGTCATAGAAGCTTTTATTCTAGACATTTCTTGTTCTTGAAGTTATTGTCAATGAAAGTGAAAATGTGTTTCAATAGTCAGTCATGGGTACATCCCAAACAAAAACACGTCTAGTTTTACAGGGCACTTTCATTCTACAATAAAAGCCTGCCCGTGTAATCCAACTTCTCCAGCCTTCCGCAAAACAAGTGAACTACATAATTCATAGGTATTGTGTATCAGCAATGTCCTGTCTCTGCCAAATTCTTCAGAACTCCCATATTGACCTTGACTCTTGCTGTTCCTGTCATAGTGCTTAACTGATCAAAGGAAAAATACATTCTGAACAGGAAAATGAAAGTCAGATGGGACTCGGGACATTCGCACCCAATTTTCTCTTACAGCTCTAAAAGCGTATTTTAATGTAATAAAGAGAACATGATGTGTTAACTTTACATTGAGGTGTGAAGAAAGTAACTTAAATATTAAAAGTGATACTGGTTAAGCCTGGACAAGCTCTTTAATTGCCTCCTCTAAGGATGACAAAGAAGGGAAATAAGATATTGTCTACATTTAATTCTGAGGCTGCGTTTTATTCCACTCTAGATTCCATTCCTGCCTTAAGAGTGGCAGTATCACATAACTTGAGAATACATTTCTTCCCCAGCAGTGGTACTGAAACAACGCTGTGGTATTGATTCAATCTACATGGCTGATTGTGTGACTGTATAATTAGAGGAACTGTGAAGAAAGCTTTCACACTTCTGCCCTGGTTGAAGAAATAAACAGCTCTGTGGGATGATTCTTTAAAACATTAAAGGATTTAAAAATAAGTGTTATGTTTGTGACTCAGGCAGCCCATATTAATTTGAGATACACTTATCATGTAGCTAAGCAGAATGATAGCTGAGTGAGCATCCTGCAGAATGACTGACTTAATGTGATTACTGTAGAGAACAGCAGAAGTTGGCAATGAAGACTTAAGTGAGGAATTCTCAAAGTTTAGTGTGCATATGAAATACCTAGACATCATCAAAGAGTCTCAAGGCAGTTCTCAGCAGTTCTCTGTTAATGGGAGAGTTTGGGCCTAGAACTCCGCATACTAAATAAAGCTTAAGGTTATTGGTTTCAGGTGATATTAACATCACACTATGGAATTCTGAATATGAATACAAGAAGGCACAGAGTGTAGCCTTCTTGAACGAATATAAGGAAGGGACACCCCTCCAGGGATCATTGTATGGTTCCAGACCCATGGTCACACAGACAACCCTACTGAGTCATGAAAACTCATTTGACTCAGCAGTAATGAAGAGACCTTATGAGATACCTCAGTGTGGTAGTTTGATTGGAAAATGGCCTCCATAGGCTCACAGAGAGTGGCACTATTGGAAAATGTGTCCTCGTTGAAGGAAGTATGTCACCGCGGTTTCAGAAGCCCAAGCCAGGCCCAGCATCAGTTGCTCTTCCTGCTGCCTGCTCAATTTAATTTAGAACTCATAGCTACCTCTTCAGTGCCATGCTTTCTGCCATGGTGACAGTGGACTAAAGCTCTGAACTATAAGCTGGCCCCAGTTATTTCCTTTGTAAGAGTTGCCTTGTTCGTAGTGTCTCTTCATGACAATATTAAACCTGACTAAGAAACTCAGTGCTGAAGTGCATGCCACTCAGGCAAGAGGACCAGAGTTCTGTACTTCAGGAGCCACACAGGATCTAGGAATATGTGGGTGCCTGCCTGTCACCTCAGCACTCAGAGGAGACAGAAGATCCACAGAGCAAACTAGCTATTTAGACTTCCTAATTAGTAAACTCTGAGTTCAGTGAGAGATGCTGTTTCAGTAAATAAAATTTTAAAAAAGCAATTAAGGGAGACTTTTGATAATTTCTGTCCTCCACATGGATGGACCCTTGTATATCATATGTGCATATGCACATACACATGCACAAACAAACACACTTGCACACACACACACACACTAGTGGCCAAGAATGTTTCAAAATTAGAAGACATAAACTACAAATCTTGAAAGATTAGAAAAATAATCAGAGTAAAAATATAAACATTAGCAATCATAATGACAGATATCCATATCATTTCACACAGCCAAAAACTGACCAGTAAATAAAGCTCTTTGTGAGACTGTGGAAGAAAACTGCCATGCCTTGCAAGAACAAAGATAAGAGAATGTTCATTTCTTATCATAAGCCATATAAGAAAGAAGTGAGTTCAGGGAAAAATCTGTAGGTAAAAAAAGAAGACAGTTCATTAACCACAAATCTTGTATCAAGGATGCTGTTCTTCCAAAGTGTATGAGAAACACTTTCTCACACAGTCAGGGGGAATTTGTCATGAGCAGATTCACTCTCAGTAGCTACTGAAGATTGTTTTCTAGGGAAAAGGAAATAAGTCAGAAATAGATCCACATCAACAAAGAAATAGCACCAATGAAGGAAGACATACAATGTGACTTCATTATTATCCTTACTGTATCCAAAACACCATTATTCAGTAAACAATAGCATAAATGCTCTGAGTGGCCATAGCGTGTGGATATGTTGATTAAGTCAAGAACTGAAAACATATAAAATTCTCAGTTAAAGTCAAACAAGGCTAATAGAGAAAGAGGCAAATTAAAGAAGAGAACATAGTCAAAATCAATTTAATATGTGGATGACGTAGATGGTTTTGTTAAGGGACAACAAAAATACAAGGAACATCTGTATGTTGTTCACCAAAAATTTAAATGTAATGATTCAAAAATAGTTTTAGGACAGGTAAAGAAAAGAAAGCATGTCATGTTAATAGTATTAAAAGAAAACTTAAATACCTGTGTTAATTTCACAAAGACTTAGAACAAATAAACTACCAGTGATAGTCACATCATATGTCCATAAAAATGCAGTGTAAAAGTATAAAAGCCTTCATTAAAAATGTATGTAATCCCACAGCATCAAAGCTTGGTAAGGGTGTATGGAAGCAGTCATACAATAAATTATACCTATCGAGCATGAGTACATGGTTTTGAATCCCTGGTACCCACATAAATAAAATGTCAACTGGGATTGAACTCAAATCTGTAACCTAATAGGGGTAGACAGGTGACAGGTAGTCTCCCCACTCACCCACTCAGAGTTCACTAGCCAGTCACTCCAGCTCCACTGGTGGGTGCAAAGTTTAGGGAGAGACCCTAACTCAAAGTAAAAGACTAAGGGCTGGTGAGAGGTTCGGTGTATTGAGGGGCTTGCTGCCAACTCCAGATTGATTTCTAGGAACCATAGGGTGGAAGTTGTCCTCTGACCTACACACATAGAATATCACAAACACAAACACACACACAATAAATGAATGTAGTGTTTGCAGAAATGTGATCAAGAAACAGACCTCACACCAACTTCTGGTCTTCAAGTAAACGTGCATCCTCACCACACATGTACACATAAACAGAAATCACACAAACACACACGATTTGGTAGATGGAGCAGCAACAGCTTTGTGCTGCTAACTCCTAAGTTACTCTATATTCTAGAAGATGTTTCTTCAGTCTGTGTATTTCCCAGAGAGATGTTAGTTTACAAGCCATTTTGTCTTTATTTTGAAGAAGAAGGGTAGATACAGGCCATGGGTGGTTCTAGAAACTGCACTATCAGACTCCACCCACCCTCTTCAGACTGATAAATGATTTATTAAAATAGTCATTTATAAATTATAATTCATTTTTATAAATGTATAAACTTCTTAATAGAAATGGAACTTCCCTTTACATTTATTAGGGAGAATATAACAGTAGAGGCATATGACTACATTAAAGTATTATCAATGGAAACATGAGGAAGGACGCCTAAACGAAATCCCACACTAGCTCAGAATTGATAATAGTCGACGATTATATATTTAGGGGTAGACTCACAAATCGATATCCCCTGCTGGAACGGAGAACAGCAACTGAATCCCATAGCTACAAAAGAGGCCAGACACTCACGGATACACGCTTTACATGGGCATTAATAGTATAGGAGGCCGCGCCCCAGGTGGCAGATAACTTAAAGGCTACTGGCTGTAGGATTTCCTATAGCAGAACCAGACCCCAAAATTTATCAGACATACCAGACTGAGGAAAGGATGTAATTCCTTTACTTGAACCCAATAAAATGAGAGTCAGCTAGCACTGTGATGGCATAGACCCATACCAAGCTATTGTCTGATAGCTGGTGTGTATGTCTAGGACCGAGGACTTCCTGTCTGAGCTTGGTCCTCTCCCCTGTTGATGCAGCCTCCTCAGTTGTCTGCCCGCTTACTTTTTACCTGTCTGCACCAGGATCTGGACCTGACCAATTTCCTGAACCTGACAGTTCCCTTATCCCAGCGTGCTTTGACCATTTCACCCTGCAGCTGAATTTTACGGCTTTCCTCTCAAACCTGTTTCCAACAATTGCCTCTTAGCACTGGTCTTATTATGTCTTATCTATACACTCTTTCAAGGCCCACTTCTAAGGAATTTCTAACTTTTGGCACAGGTACATTCCAATTTGTACTAATTCTGTAACCCAAATATTGTGTGTGTGTGTGTGGGGGGGTAATATATAATTAACTACACATATACATGCTCTCTCTCTCACATACATATATAAGTCACACACATACACATATATAAAGCTACTTTGAGTTGTATGATATGAGTATTAGTAATAAAGATTGGAATAGAGAGACCCTTCTTCGGCTATAGCTAAGCTACCAAGTTAGGTGGGTTTTATGACAAATTTCTGTCACTGAACATGCTAAAGCTTATGAATGTATTGCTGCTTGATTAATTCTGAGAGTGCAGAATGATGCAGTGTGCTAACAAGTCTATGTTTCTAGCAAATCATACTCATGGTACTTGGTGAAAATAAAGAAATATTTAATTTTTCATTAAATTAACAATAATCAAAAGTAGCAAAAAAGCTAAGAAGTAGCATTTTTAGATTTTTATAAAAGTAGGGATGAAAATCTTGCTAATAATAGTGAGCTTTGTTACAATTTAATTTAACTTCGTCTCATTGCTTCTCTCCAGATACACAGTGGCCTCAAAAATTAATAGCCCAAATTCCCAGTGCAGTTTGGAAGTCATATGATGGTGACTTCTAAGTCTATAATTTTTCTAACTGTCCTTCTAAGTCTTGTTTCAAAAGAATTGTTTTTTAAACCTGCCTAGCACTTACCTGAAAAAACCTGGTTGCAAGGCCGTTTATTATGACCTGACATAGAACAAGCCCAGTGTAAAAAGTCTTTTTCTCTAGAGGTGCTTGTTGAAAACAATTACAACAAACATGTTAACCTCATAGCTGTCTGAAGTGGTCAGTAATGTTTAGGGGAAACAATACACTAGCTGAAAAGGTTTTCTTTGGAGAAAATCAAGGGAAATCCTCTACTTGTTGAAGATTTAACAATCATCCATGCATTCCCCAGAATCTAGAAAGTTGTATACATGCTGTATACATACCGAGGATCATGTGAGTGCCCAGAAAGATCTGGAAAACACATGTATTTTTACCTTCAGCTTGCATGCAGGCAAGCAGTTAAAGTGTAAAGTAAAAGCAGAGATAGAAATGGCACATTCCTGACTGATAATGAAATCATGCCTGGGTATGAAGAAAACCCTAGGAAAGACTGGCTATTTATTGTGCCTAATAATTTCAGAAAATCTGTCTACTATAACAGGTTACTCAGGTAACAAAGTAGAGACTTTAATGACCATTAACAATGAGTAATAATTTAAGATATTCATTCTACAAAGTTACTAAAACAGCTTTAATTAGTATGAAGTTAAGAATGGCTGCTACTGAGTACAAACTTTTCTTTCAGGGACCTGAAAAATGATTTACAGCAAATGTTGAACTTTTCTTTTGTCCTTGGCACCAGGTCCCAAATAAACACACAAAAGCTTATATTAAGCTTATATTAAGCAGATATAAGATAGCTCAAGCTTATTATTAACTAGTTCTTATAACTTAAATTAACCCATTTCTACTAATCTACATTACCACATGACTTTGTGGCTTTACCTGTTCTCTAGTACATCTTTTTCCTCTGGCAACTCGCTCGCATCTCCCCTTGACTCCTCCCTTCTTCTCTCATATTTTCAGTTTGGTTTTCCTGCCTAGCCTTACTTTGTCCTGCTATAAGCCAATGAAGCTTCTTTATCAACCAATGAGACTAAAACATCTTCATAGTGTGCAGGAAGATTATCCATAATAGATGCCTAAATAAAGTTAAAATAGTAAATTTGCATAAAATATATTCTCAGACCACAGTAGACTCTATTAGAAATCAAGAGCAAAAAATGAAAGTGGAAAATCCCCCAGCATTTAGAAGTTAAACAATATTATTCTTAGCCTATTCATGATAATAGAGTATCAAGACAGAGATGGTGTAACATGCTTGTAATCCCAACACTAGAAAGTCAGGCCTAGGAGCATTGCAAATTTGAGGCTAGCTTAAGCTGTCTAGTAAGTCTATGGTCAGCCTCAGCTACATGGTTATGGTCCACAGTGTGGTCTCCCTACAGATTCCCTTCAGATTCCTACTTTTAATGAGATACCTAGAGCATAGCGTAAATGTGCAGAGTTTATTACATGTGAAAGTGGCAACTCTCAAGGGTGAAAGTGAGTCGGGCTCAAAAGGGCGACCACAGAGCACACCACTCTTGGAGGAAAAGAGGGGATGTTTTATGTCTTTATTTTTTCCAGATACGTCTGGATAGACAGTAATATTATCATCTTCCAGAAAAATTTAAATGTCATATCTCTACCTAGGACTAGAGAAATGGCTCAGATGCAGCTCTTTTGACCAATAATTAAGTCTTGCACTTTTAGTGATTGTTTTAAAAACTGTCAATTATGATGGAGGATGGCCTCATTGACTTTCTAGTCTACTACTCTCTGTCTAGCTATGTAGCAGCAAAACTCTTCCTCAATGAGCCAAAAACTGGGCTGTTATCGCTAAGTGATAGAACCCTTGTCTAACATGGCCAGGTCTCTGAATCACTTCTCAGTGCCAAGATTATAAAGATATTATAAAGTGTTTTAAACACACTTAAGATAAATATCATAAAATCAGTATGTTGGAGAGAGATTTGAAAAAATTTCATAGTCCTATCTTCATGCATGAGACAAAAGAGAAATCTTCCTTCTTCATTTTAAACTTAGAAAGCTATAGAAAAAAATGGTAAGCCAAGAAATCAAAATAAGGAAATAAGAGCAGAAATCCATGTATAAATCTATTAAAAGATATGTTTTAGATGACAGATAATTAGGTGTTTGACAGATAGTTGAGAGATAAGTAAATAGATGATTAGGTAGAGAAAGAGAGATGGATGGGTGGGTGGATGGATGGACGGACGGACGGATGGATGGATGGATTAATGGATGGATGGAGCAAGAATCCAGAGAAGCCAAACTGATTCCTTGAAAAGAATAATAATAATAAACCTCTAGACAAACTAAGACAGGACAGAACAAGGCAGGGAGAGGCAGAGCAGGAAAGAAAGGACAGAAAAGGAAGTAGGATATGAATCCTTAGATTGGAAATGAGAGATGACTACTGAGCTCATGAACATAAAGGGACAATAAAATCATGCCCCCAATATGTGCAAATATCATAACTTCCATGAAATCTATTAACTACCCAAGAAACACAAGATAACTCACAGGAGCCAGAGGTAATTTAGCTAGATCTGCATAAACTGAGGAAATTTTACCTATAATTAATATCCTCTCCTGAAGCATTGTGCCAAAGTGATTTCACCAACTGATTCCGTAAAACCTTAAGAAAGAAAAGGGCCAGAACTCACTCTATATTCTTCTCATGCATACAGAAACAGAAAACTTTTTCTGGAATAACATATGGTTTCAGTCACCTTAGTACAAAGTCGCATAAGGAAATAATCAAAAGGAAAATTATGGGTATTACTCAACAACATAAATGCAGAAATCCTCAAAATAGCATTAGCAAACCTAAACTAAAATACCCCTTTAGAAAATAAACCTGGATTTGGTAGTAGACACAAACCCATTTTCCTGCTGAATGTCTAATATTTTCAACAAATGATGATATATTACTTAAGCACTCTTCTAGAAACAAAAACCAAGTTACTGGTACTGTACTTTCATTTCAAAGCAGATCACAGACTAGTAAATGACAAAGAAATTCGATGAGGAAACACAGAATGCAATTTGTGATGCTGTGTTTAGAAGCTGGTGGAATTTGTTAGACTGCAGGCAAAAGGAACTGTATTACAGCCTAGATGATGAACTTGTCATTGGTGGAGCTGTGTGTTAACAATCCCAATGTATATGTGTAGTCACAGCCCATTTAGGGGCTGATGGTAGATAATTTCCAATTGCTGGAGGGAGATCTTATATGAACCAGCAGAAGCAAGGTGATTCATGGAGTAAAAGACTGGAGCAGAGAGATCAGTAGCAACACAGAACTTGCTAAATGTAAGAAATGGTGTTTAAACATAGCACTATTTACAGATGAATATAGCTGGATGGATGGATAGGCAGATGGATAGATAGATGATAGATAGATAGATAGATAGATAGATAGATAGATAG
>LOEQ01001075.1:129387-150289 GCA_001685075.1 Bramus lutescens
AGATAGATAGATAGATAGATAGATAGATAGATAGATAGATAGATAGGTAGGATACCTATACCATGCTTTACCAAGGTTATTTTCAGAACTAGGATGTGATTTCAATAATGAGCTCTTGCCCATCCTACACAAACCCTAGGATTAGTCTCCAGAACTGAAAAAATACCCCCCCCCAATGGGGTAAGAGTCTTTTGACATGTTTAAATTTTTTCAGTAGTTTTATGAGTTTCTATCTTTTTCCCTAGGAATAATCTACAGAGCAAATTCCAGGAAATTTATTCTATAACTAGTTTACTTGAGCCTGTGATAGTGGGCTGTTCAACATCCCCACAAATGCTGTAGGCCTGTCACTTTGAACTGATGAGATATTCATAATCCTACTTTAACCATCAGGTCACCACCAAGTAAAAAAGATCAAAGACTGTAGAAAGCCAGGGTTTCACAGATAATTCCTCTGCCAGAAAAGCCACTGTCACTTCTGTATTCGCCGTGTGGCTCTGCAGGGCTATGAAAGACTTCTGTGTTCTGCTCCTTCAGTCATGCGACTCTGAAACAAATGAGTTGATAACTTTCTGAGTTCACAGGAAAAGAAAGTATGGAGTATGAGGCTTTGCTAAAATTAAAAAAAATACCAGAATAATTTCAGCCTATGCCTAGAAACCATACCATCGTCCGTCTTACTGAAATGCAGCCAGATTTGTATTAATAGTGGAGTGATAAGGAAGAAAACACACTAGTTGGTATATTTGAGATGTTACCGATAGAAAACCAGGCATTAGTAGTTTCATGTTCAAACTTGTCTTTAATACACGAGTTTAACTTGTCTCCTGCCTCTCAGCATCTTTCCCTATCTGAAAATGGCAAGAATAATATGTGCCCCCACGGACTGTTGAGATGAGCAAATGATTTAACTCATATAAGGCACTGAAAAATTGTCTGGCATAGAATAGGAAAATAGACAGTCAGATCAGCTATTCCAGACAACTATCTGACCATTTTCTTTGTAGGATAGTTATAGCAAGCACATTATAACATCAATATAAGTGCCCATAACAGACCTCCACAGAGGCCCCTTTGCTTATTCGGGCGTAATTAAGTACAACAGAATGGAAAAGGAAATTAAGCTGTGTTATATGAAAAGATACTCAAGAAGATTTCAGGGATTAAAAATTCATACTGGCAAGAACTATGGAGAAAGAAAATAAGATGACAGGCTCAGTTATGAATAGTCAGTGTTGGTATTTGCTTCTGGCAGGAGTTATACAAGATCAAATAAATTATCACGGTAAAGGAAGAAAATAATCAGATCAAAAAGAAAGCCCAAAGAAAATGGAAAGATACATTTCAAGTTGGAGGTAAAGTTAAGAAAAATGAGCAGCTCTGAAGTCAGACCACGAACGTGAATGACTTATGTAATAAAGAGCTGGCTGAAGATCAAAGTCAAAGTGATCAAGAAATTTCAAAAGAAAGAAACAGGGCTAGAATTTAACCCCACAGTTAGACTAGAGTCCTGTGGATTTGGGAGGAAACTGTAGAGGCCAGGTGCTGTTCTGATCACAAAATATCAATGATGTATACATGCTATCAGTATGATGTTTCTCGATGGATGTACCCTGTATCCATTTTCTACAGCAAGTTACCACACAGTTAACAGCTTAAACAAAATATCTTATGATTTTGAAGCTGTTCACCCTACATTAGTCTCACTAAACCAAAATCAAGATGTCAACATATCTATATTCTTTTCTAGGATTGATAAGATAGTATCCATTCATTTTGTTGTCCAGCTCCTAAATTATACTCACTAGGCTTATCTCATTTTCTCAACCATCAATATCAGTAGCATCTCTCTTCTACAGGGACATCTTTCTCTTACAGGTATATCTCCCTCCTAATGGTACATTTCCCTCCAACGTTCCTCCTTTCTTTCTTCTGTTGGAGGCGTCCCCTGAGATTACATTTGACTAATATAAAATATTCTCTCTTTTTGAAACTCAACTTATAACCATTTTAATTTTGCCTAAAGCCTTAAATCACATTGGTCATGATGTATACCATATACATAGATCTGGCAACTCTAAGGCCATTATTCCCTCTACTTTCTTTACTTGTCTTGGTAACATGGCTTGAAGGGTCATGCTTGTTAGGTTCTTTTATATATGTTTTACTCTTTTGGCCCCTACCCCCATATTTTTTACTAAAATGTTCATAAGGGAGTTGTTATTTGCATTTCCCTCCCAAAGAGTGTTGTTAGTGTTTGAGTGTGGCACTCTGGTCAATCAGTGTTCATGTGTGGGCACGTAATCAACAGGTTATAGTATTACCAGGTGGGGCCTTTGGGAGGTGATTAAATCACAAGCGGTCACCTGTCTGGGAAAAAATGATACAATACCTTTATGAAGGATTTGAAAGAATGTATTCTTCCTTCTCCTTATTAGTCCCTTCTCCATAGGGACACAGAAGATTTCTGTCTGTAAGGAAGAACCCCTTCCTTGACACTGTCTCTGTTGACAATTTATTTAATTCATCCTTGGGAATGGTAAACAACATGCTTTTATTTTGCATAAACTTCCTGATCTAGCAACACAAGTAGACTAAGAGATATTGAGACGTTAGGTTGCAGCTTAGGAGCATAGTAGCTCCATAGATTATTTGAATATGTTTTCTCTATTATCTAACATTTATTTATAGACCCAGTAAGACATGCTATCCGATGTATAATCTAATACTATTAGTGTACCTTGTTCCTGAAGTTTTCACGTTTGGCTACTGGATCTTCTTTCTATAAAACCTGAATCTTTTAAAACATGTCCGTGTAACTGTGGACTTTCCTTTTCTTTTCTGAATTACAATATGCCCCAAAGTGATTGTCTATCCCGCTTCTCTAACTAGTTCATTTCCCTTCTGCTGGGTCTTAATTCTGAGTGCCAGAGAAGCCTGTTGTTGGTAAAGTGTCTTTGATTCTGGGTCCCCTTGACTCATACAGAGGAGATGGATGTGTGTGCAAGAACCTATGCAAAGATCAAATTATTTCGTATGGAATCACCTATATCTAATCTGTGGCAAGGTAAAGTCTAAGTTAACACTGCTCCCTCCCTTTCAGGTTAGCTACCATGTGGGTTGTTTTAATTTTCTTGTTTGAATAACGTACCTGGAGAAACATGGCAACCATTCTTTTCTGTTTTCTTAACTGTTCAGTACCTATGCCTGTGGATAGTGATTTCTGAATTGCTAGGCTATATCCCAGGAGAATAATTTATTGGAGGGTACTGCTAATGTGCAGCTACATTCATTTGTAGTCTTACTCCAGTGTTTTTCTACTCGCATTCAAGAAGGCTGTTTCAGATACTTATAATTTACTTACATTCTTTTGTACCATTTGGCATTCCATCCTAGGATCCTCCAATACCTTAAATGGGTTTTTAAGCATTGATGTAGATTAAAATAAACTATTTGTACTCTAAAAGTCTGAATTTTGACAAACATCTAATGCCTTTTGTTAACCATTAGAGTATCATGCTATGAATCTGCCAACTTCGTTCTTCTTTGGCAGTTTGTCAACTATCCCAAATTTTTAATTTAAAAATTCAATTGATATAAATTTTTAGAATCATCCAGATGTTGTGGTACAGGCCTATGATCCTTGTATTTGATAGGCTAAGGCAGAAATTTTTTATCTAAATTCAAGGCCAGTCTGCAACATTAGCAAGATCTAGTATTAAAAAATACATAGCTATGTTAATGAATTAAATGAAAAATGCATTTTAGAACAAATTTGATATTCTCTTAGTAAAAGCTTGCTGGTTGCTTGCTATGGCTGCATCAATCTTCAGATCAATTTGTAAAATAGTAATATTTTAGCAGTCTATGTTGTCTAGTAATACTAAGTATCCAGTAAAGAAAGCAATATCCATAATTGATTGCATTACCATTAATATAGTTGCAATCCTATAGAGTACTATGATATAGAAAGAAGCATGTACTCGGCTGCCCCCAGAGACTTATAACTGAAATATACCCAAGGAAACATAAGCTGGACAATCTTTGAAACAAAAACAGTGTTGGAATTTTTAGCAGAGAATAATATGTAAAGGTTGATGACAAGATATAACTGCAGTGGGAGTTATTGACAAGAGAGACTGGCATCAAAATCACTGCCCCCACTGGCACTCTTAGTGAGCTAATTTACCTCTCCAATCACATACTTTCCAAATTGTTTAATGGTAATGTCAGTGTTACAATGGCAGTATCAAATACATATGAAGACGTTTGTATGGTACCCTGCTTATAACAGAGGCCAATTAATGCATTTCCCCTCTCCCAGTTATTCATCTTTATTTTTAAACTGTGGGATAGAGAAACTTAGTATCTCCTTAAGTAAAATATATGTAATAAATATTTTGTATATACATTCCAATATATATATATAGTCTCAATAAGAAGGAAGCAATTTTTCTGTAATGGTTTAGAAAAATACTTTCAACTTCGTCAGCCAGATGATCTTTCATAATTGTTTATTTCTGCCTTTGATTTTCAAAACCCATAGACAATGTAAAAGTTAATGAAGTACTCTGAACCTTCAAAGTATGTTTAAAAAAAGAGTCAGAGGTTCAAAGCTGGCTTTGATGCTGGTCTGCAGACAGCTAGTTTTGAACCATACCATAAGCAAGGGTGCAACTGAAGAAGAACAAATAAAAACAAATCATATGTTTGAAAGAAATAAATAGATGAACTAATTCTAGTCATAATGATGATTTAGGATAGGGAGAAAAATACACACATATGTGTATATGACTTTATAGGAGAGATAATTATTAGATAGTAGTGATAATTTGATATAAATAAAATTAGTTTAACACTAAGATAACCCCATTAAGAATATACTATATATACTTTTAGTCACTGTTCTCTGCTTCTTCTATGTAGTTTCATGTCTGTATAACATTTAAACTATCATAAAATAAAAGTCAACTTTAATACACTGTTTTAATTTAGTGGAAGGTTCATTTCAAGGTGGCAAGCATAGTTCACAATAACTGATGGTAGCATAATTATCATATTTGTGTCAAGATGCATCGAGCTAGTAAGCCCTAAATAACTTAACAGGTCTTCTATCATAGGGCATTTAGGTTGTTTCTAGTTTTATAATTATTTATAAATTTTCAGCAATGTCCTCCGGGACTATAGTTTTAAGTAAACTCTATTAGTACTTTTTAAATATTTTCAAAAAGTAAGATTAACATATTAAAATCAATACTACAAGTTACATTATGAATGGCATTATTATCTTTCTATCATAAATATTTCACATGCATGTATGATACCCTTGTTAATTTCATAATGAAAAATAGTGCCTTATTTTTACTTTACTTGAACTTATTTGATCAGTGTTTTATGTGATTTATTCCTTATTTGCATTTCCACACCATCACATTTATTTCTTATGAATATTTATTATATGTAATACTGTTTCATAGGGACTATCATTCAATTATGTAATTATTTTGATCATATCTGCAAGACTTTTCCTCCCACCCTACTCCCATTAGTTCTCTTTGTTTCTTTAGACAATGTTTTCTTCTTTAATGGTGTCTATGCAGACATAATTTTCTGTATCTATATAAAAACTAGGACCTATGAATAAAAGGAAACATAATTATTTTTCTTATATTAGCAATTCTTTTGTTCCTTATGGCTGAATAAAATCCCATTGTGTATATATGCACTTTCTTTGTCCATTCTCTGGTGTTAGCCTCTCAGGTTGATTTCATAGCTTACCCATTGTGAATGGCACTGCAGAAAACCCTGGTGTATAGGCATCTCTGCAATCCATGGACTTGGGCACATTTGGGTAAACACCCAGTAGTTTAATAACTTGGTCAGATGGTAGTTCTACTTTTAGTTTATTGAGAAATACACATATTGATTTCCATAGTAGCTGAAATATTTTCCATCCCTATTCTATTAGTGATATTTTTAGGTTCATATACCATTGGCTGTGTGGTCTTTGTATACTAGGGATAATAATTATTTTATGTGTATAACTCATGATGTTGTTTTATATATATATATATATATATTTGTTCCCATAGGTTATTGCATTGCATTCTTATTATCAGTCTTTTCTGAATAATCATTTGGTGTATTTATGACAAATTTTCTAACAAATTGGATATTGAGAATTATTTTTTTGCATCATTGATTGAAGTTTACATTTACTGCTGTCAAGTAAAGGAATCATCTCTATTTTTTTATTGATATTACCATAGATGATATTGCCTTTATGTGAATGTTTTTGTTTAATTCATTAAAACATGATCTTAGGATTCAAATGTATTTAGAGAAGCTCAGGAAATTATATCAGCTACTAATATATGAATATCATTGATCTGGTAAATACAAACCAATCCCATTTATATTTGACAATCTCAGGAGCTAAAAGCACAAGAAATTGCTATTATCTTTAACCTTCAATGAAGAATATAGAATTTTATAATCTGACCATAAACTTTTAATCTAATGTCTATATATAAGTTTTCTTTAAAGATGTTTTATTTTTCAAATATGTACATATTTATCGACTACTGTATATTCAATACTAGTATACAGTATATATAAACAAATGTTGGTAATTAGCATTTCATTTAATTCAAGGGTTTAAACCCAATTCTTATTGTGATTTAGAAGTTGTATTTCTTGTGATAGCGTTAGCCTTACTGTGCTGTTGGGCACTGCAACTTGGTTCTCTTCCTTAACTGTGCTTTGATACCTACTGTCTAGACCAGTCATTCTCAACCTATAGGTTGCAACCCCCATGACGTCAGCTATTGACTATTTACATTATAACTCATAACTGTAGCAAAATTACAGTTATGAAATGACACATAATTTTATACTTGGAGTCACTGCAACATGAGGAACTATATTAAAGGGTTGCAGCTTTAGGAAGGTTGAGAATCACAGGTGCAGACTCATGTAGACTCATTAGCTCCCTGATCCTGTTTATGTGGCCCTCACTCTGTTTTCTATTTCTTTAAATCAACTCTTGTATCCTCTTACTCCAATCTGGAAGATCCCACCGATTTTTACATCCTGCGTCAGTGGCTGTGTACAGAACATGCACATTCCCCCAGTTTAGTACTGAAATATTTTTTGACCCGTATATATTTTGTTGCATATATCACAGTTCAGCTGTCCTGGGTTTGAAAAGGGTATTAACATAAAGTGCTATTTATTCACTTTTCTGACAAATGATGTTTGAATTTTCTCCAAGCTTTGACTATTACAATTATTAACAATGAAAAACCACTGACAAACTGTTCTCTACTGTGTTTGTACCTGTTATTTTTCGTTTGAAATGCATGAATGTTCTTTTAAACCACATTACTATGGCAACTTTTGATATTTGTAGTGTTTTATCTTAATTTTGACAAAATCCATAAAGCACAAAATGATAAAATCCATATAATGCATTAACAAAATTATACAAAATAACCAAAACCAATGCCTGTTTCTAGAATAGTCTGTCCCTCTAGGAGAAAGACCCATATCTTATGTAGGGACCCACTTAGGAGTAACAATTTAATGTTAGCCCCTTAGCTCTATATAACCATCAACTCCAAATTTTGTGCCCCCTTTAATTTCAGCTATTCTAATACTGAAGTAGTGTCTCCCTTTGCCTTGTCTTTGGTGAATAATGATGCTGACTATGTTTTATGCAAATGGATCTTTCATTTTAACAAAAAGTTTTTTTGATGACTTCTGTTCAGTGTTTTTTCTTTGTGCTGGTTTTCTCATAGCATTGATTATTGTACTAGTTCACACAGTTTTAAAACAGAGTACAATTCAGGCAACATCTAAATCACTAAGACTACTCCCTCAAAATGTTACTTTATGCCCATTTCTTGAACTAATGTCTTCAGTTGGGGTGAGGAGATGTCTCAGTGGTTAAAACATAAAGATCACAGTTTAGATCTCGAATTTGGATGGATAAGCAGACAACTTGCATTTCTAGCCTTGGAAGACACAGACATGGGATTCATAGATCAAGCCAGCTAGGAAGATTAGACATATGGAGGAGAACAGGTCTGGGTTTGACTTTAAAACCTTGCTGCAATTATAAGGTGAAATAGTGGCTGTCTTGTGTCTTGACACAGTGTTACTGTAAAGACACATCATGACCAAGTCAACCCTCATTTAAAAACAAACAAACAAACAAACAAAACATTTGATTAAGTCTTGCTTGCTTACACTTTCAGGGGGTTAGTCCATTATCTTCATTGTGGGGATCATACTGGCATACAGGCAGACATGGTACTGGGGAAGGAGTTCAGAGTTCTATATCCAGACTCCCAGGCAGCAGGAAGAGGAAGATACTGGGCTTGACTTGGGCTCTTGAAACTTACCCCCGTGACACTTCCTCTAATACCGTCACATCTTCTCTAACAAGGCCACACCTCCTAACCCTTTCAAACAGTGCCACTCCCTGGCAACCAAGAGTTCAAATCTATGTGCCTCTGGAGGTCATTCTCATGATTTTCTGATAGAATTAATTTTAGTTGCTTTCTTGTAAGTTATGAACTATTTTGTTCTTTCACCTCTAATATGCTGCCATTTTGGTAGGTATTAAAATTGTTGGCTACTGTATCTTTTCATACTAATTTTTGTTATTTTTCTTTATATTTCTTTATTTCTCTGCTGAAAGCATATGCATGTATTTATTCTAGCTTTTATTTAGCACCCTGGATATATTTATAATAATGAAAGTATTTGTGAGAAAGTAACAACAAGGCCATCATGACAATTGATGTCTGTTAACTGCCATGTCTATTTTGGTCCATATTCTGCTAAATCGTCACTCTTCTAGCATCTTCAATTCACAGTCTACATAGTCTGGTTGATATGCTATGGGAATATGAAAGGTATCATTCTTGAATAACATCACATTTTCTGCACTTGTGTCTATCAGTCACCCTCAGATAATTAATGTGTGCTTATTACGTTTGTCTCCCTCCCCCACCACTGTGTGTGTGTGCACGCGTGTGCGTGTGTTTGTGTGTGTGTAGTCATGCTCGAGCAAGGCTGTACTGGCAGCTACACTCAGTTCTATCAGCATCTCTCGATGTGCACATATTTCTCTTGGTCTCCTGCCCGGCAAATTCTGTCCACCTCTGCAGCATCTCTGACATCTGTCTCCTCAGCTTTGTGAACCTTCTGTGCTTTCCTGGTTTCTAAATCTTTATAGCATGATTGAGGAAGAAACCACAGGAAGTAAGCAAGGATAACAGTGCTTTTATTTCCCCTTTTCCTTAGAGCCTTGAAACCCATGCACAATCCCTTGAAATGATTTTTTTTATCTACCAAGGTTTAAAGATGTTTGCTGAAGATAGTTAAATTGAGTAGTAGCATTTTACATAATAAATATAAGAAGTCTTCCTTAGGGACCTTTCTATAAGACCATATTATACTGTGAAATTATAACTGATGTTAATATCATACTGATTTTCTCTTCGTGTAGCATATTTTATGAGTGGTCAATATTTAGCCCTCTTTTGCCATATTCCCTGTTTTTTGCATGTTTTACTATGGAGAATATTGTTGGTGAAAAATCAATTTAGAAAGGCAATTTAGAAATCCCATGAAGAATATAATCATATTCTATAGCAATAAAATGAAAAGAAGAAATATTAAATATTGGACACAGTAAGTTAAAAAGAATTTTGCACAAAACAAGGGAAGTAGTGTTAAGGGGGTTGACACAGAGAAACCTGTTGAGGGGATCATTAAGAGTGTAGGTTAATGCAAGGTCTAAGTAAGTTGGTGGCTTGGGAATAGAGAAAGAGTAAGAGGTAAGGAGGGTCTGCTGGCTTGGTGTATTTATTTATAACACTGAATTTCAAAGACCTCTCTATCAGGTTATAGAAATATGAACACTGATAGAAGAAAATTGATTACCAATTCAAGGATAAGATAAATGAAAATCTGCACATACATGCAAGTTAGCTTCTGAGATCCTGGGATACAAACACCAAAAAGTAAACATAGCTTCAGAAATTCCCAAACCCAAATCTCGATGTTTGAGAGGAGCAGTTAAATAAGTAGAAAGGTAATTCATTTGTATTTATGTGTGTGTGTGTGTGTGTCTCAACATTGATCAATGCTATTTCAGGTGGTGTCTCACAAGGCTACCACATCCTAGTATGTTTTTGACATAGAAGACAGTGTGTTTAGTCACTTGATTATTTCTGCAATTATGTGAGGATAGAATTTTTTTCTTCACACTCTTCATCCAGTCTAATAAAGAAAACTCATACTTATTACTGCTATTATAAAATATTTGTATGGCCTGCAGTATTTGATGTGCAATGTTTTGGCCTTTAAACTAGCTGCCATTCCCCCTCATCTTGACTTTTTCTGTATTCCAGCCATATGTGTCATCCTTATCTGTGGATGTTTGCTAATATTTAAAGTCTACTGGAGGATAAATTATTATCTGAATGAATAAATGATTTAAAGGAGAGAGAGAGAGAGAAAGAGAGAGAGAGAGAGAAAGACCAAAGTATCCACGATAACTTCCTCGGTTAGAAGCAATATCTTTCCTCTGCAGTGGTTAAAAATTACTTATCAATATGTCAGTTAGCCAAATGGGAGACTTCAGAGCTACGGCCTCCTAGAAAATCTCTGCATCAAAACTCCTAAGTGACCTTTTTAATATGTGTTACAGCTCAGTCTTTTTGCTCCTTGGCTTTCTTTTAGACTCTGAACTGTTGGGACTAAAGTAATCTCAGCAGAAACTTTATGGCTTTAGCCTTCCCAGATATAAAGTATTTGCATAGCATGAACTTTATATTTATTCTTAAATTCCTCAAATAAATGTCATTGACATATTTTAAAATGAATAGAATCCATCCTGCAAAACTGACATGGAAAAAAATTAAGGATAAATAAATATTAGTTTGAAACATTTCCTTAGAGCAAGGAAAATTTTCAACATCCTAAATTTCAAATCCTTTTGATCATCATCCCAGAGTGAGAGGGTTTTACAGAGAGACTCCCCAAAAATGAAGATTTTATTTTTATTTATCCATGCATTGCCTTCTATTTTAACTATATGTCATACGTTATTTGATGTCGTTTATGGTAGATAGTCAAATTGTGATCCAATACAGAGATATTTTGGAGAGATCACTGACAGCAACAATAGAACTCAGTGGTTTAAAAAGAAATATATGAAATTGGGAGGAAGATGGGATGGGGAGAGGTGTCTGCAAGGGACTGGAATTGATGTGATCAGAACACAGGACTTGCAAATATGAAATTCTCACAGATTAAATAAAAATATATAAGAAAAGATAGATCAAGCAGAGACGGGAACAGAGACTAGGTAAATGAAGAACAAATTTCAGAACCCCATTCACCTGGATCTTCTGTGATATTTTCAATGTGCTTCTATTGACCCTCTGTTTGTACTTCAGGGAAAGCAATAAAACCCATTTCAGGGCAGATTACAAAGCAGTTATGTCGTGAGGAAATGAGTGAGAAAGAGTTATAAATCGAGACAGCATTTGATTCCCTTTCCTGGTTGGAGTAGACAGTTGTTGAACCATTTACCTCTGTCTCCTTCCTAGAGTGAGTTACATGAATGCAGGTCCTGAAATAAGCCATATTTGGATATATGACAAATAGCCCTGCCTTGTCAAGGGTACTTTTACAGTCTTAGTATTTTATTGATAATTGGGTATCTCTAAATGAGATTAGTCTATGTACTTTAATTGCATGCCATTTAGATCGGCTTTTGCATCAGTGATAAGCAAGATTCATAACATTAACTAAGAAAGTTGCCTGTATTTGTAGTTCCTAAATATTGTGTGGTATTTAAATAATAATAAGACAAGTTATTTAAAAAAATCCAAGGAAACTGCCAATACTTAATCTAGTTCTAAATAACTCTAAATTGTTTATAGTCTACTGAATAATTTTATTTTATTTTTTGGCCATTTATATTTTCCTAGAAAGTTTCTAGTCTGAGGACTGGGCTCGGTTGGAAGCATAAATTCTCAGAATGCATAACACCTAAGTCCAAACTCTAACAGCTTATTCCCAAAGAGTCAATGTTTTTTATTATTCTTTGAGAATTTCATAATTGTATTTTGATCATATTCATCCCCTCCCCCAACTCCCTCCAGATTCTCCCGTACATTTCATAACTTGGTATTTCTCACACATAATTGGACTATGACATGCCTACCCCAAGATATCTGTAAATACATTGTAAAATGATGACGACTTGTAGACCAACTGCTTAGAGATGTTAGCAGAAAAGCACAAACATGATTCTATGATTATATTTGCCTCTTTATCATCTATAGGTTTAGATTTTCAAACTAACAAGTGGATCTTGCAAAAGGTATACAAATATTAAGGTGGATTAAGTTCTTAAAAATGCTTTATATTTTCCCTTCATGAGACTAGATATTCTAGAATTTGGAATGGAATAACATTTCATTTTCTTAATTTATTACACAACACAGCTGAAAAAAACTGTTCCTTATACAGAGTTTACTGCAACATTTATGTTATTTATTAAAAATTATAATTCTCTAATTTTTATAATTTATAACTTAATCATGTGATTATTTTCCTACACTAATAGATGAGAAATTTCTTATTTAAATTTTCTATTAATGGCCAATTTGATACACTGTATAAATCTCATATTCACACATATTTCTCCATCTGGAATTTTCCAATTTTTTAAGTTTTCAGTACTATATAGTATTTTCATGTATAAAATATTCAATAAAATTAATAATTTGATCATTAAGTCATATTCTTAAAATGTTCATTTAAAACATCATAGGAAAATAACCAAGACTGAGAATGTCCCAGAGAAAAACTTTTAAAAATACCATCATATATAGAGTTTTGAGAATAATAAACCATCATAGCTGACATGATTTTTTTATTTTAAAAACCTTTATAATGTATCTGTTTGGGCCTAATAAGTCTCTCTGAATGTTAAATGACATCTTAACTAATTCAACCCCATTTACTTGTTCTTCATTAAAATTTGTTGAATTTTAAAAATAGTTTTATGAAAGCATGTATTTCATTTAGCGATGTTTACTGACTATTATATTTCTGATTTGTTTCTGGGTATTATAGGTATGCAATTAGTTAATACAAAAAAATAAAAATCTCAAGTTCTTGCTGTCATGGGGCACTTTTTCTTGAACCACACTTTATCTTTGGTGTTGTGATATTTGACAATACAAGATAATGAGAAGAAAGTATTGATTTGTCTTGTCTTTTTTATTAAGATTCCAGTCCTGTGAAAGTTCTTTTTAACTAAGATTCCCTAGCTGTGTGAGTTGATAACTTTATATAAGTACTTGTTCTTTATTAAATTTGAAATTTTTTAGTAACATTTCCCTGTATTTTGAAGTAACTTTTCTTTCTCATCTCTTTATTGATTGCTCCTATAGTCGCTATACCATCTGGTCACTCTATATTTTGTCACTTGCTCTGATTTTCTGCTTAATTATCCTGTTGACTTACATGTTGGAACACAACTTGAGGTAAGCTGCTGCCCAGTTTGTCAATGAAATGGGGGAACTGCACATCTGTTTCCTTTTTTCCTAGAATATTTCTCTAAGTGAGGCAATAGCAACTGCATTTGACATGATTGTTAGTGACATTAATAAAACAAATCAAAGGCATGGGAATGTGTAATATTCTAGACATGGGAGCAAGGGAAGGCTCCTCTGAGTAGATTGTACTTGTTAATTTATTAATGAAGCTCCGATAATACAAATGTTTAAATGATAGCTATTTTAAGGACAAACTAGATCCTGTGGATCTAGGTGTTGAAGACATTGTTGAGAAGGCAAGAGGAGTTTCGTTGTGAGTAAAGTATGCTATAGGATGTTGAGACTGTTGCCATGAAAGATGGCATCAAATATAATAACATTATCTGCAAAGCATCTTGTAATAGTAATATTCTGAGAGATGCCATGATGTCTAAAACCACTTGACAACTCTTTTCACATTGCCACAGTATTATTGAAGCAAAAACTAAGATCCCCAAGAGAGTAGTTTTCCAGAGCTAGAATAAATAATTCTGTGAAGAGCTTTGGTCTCCTATTCCCTCTCAAAAAATTACTTAGGCTTCCCTCCCAGCCAAAGCACACACAGAAACAAAACTCCCAGATCACTTTCAGAAAGATTGGAAAGGCATTGTGACTGGTCAAGCCTCAAAACACCTGAAGGAAAGAGGCTAGCTGGAGGCCCATTTTTAGGTCGAAACCAAATGAAAAAAAAAGGTTCTCAACCTGCGAGTCGTAACCCCCAAAAGCATCCTTTATACAAGGATTGCCTAAGACCATTGGAAAATGCAGATATATTCATTTAAATTCATAACAGTGATAAAATTACAGTTACAAGTTGCAACCAAACCCATTTTACCGTTGTGGATCACCACAACAATAGGAACTGCAGTAAAGGATCCTAGCGTCAGAAAGATAGAGAACCACTGGAGGCTTTGCTTTGAGACTACAGACGCAAGTGGGATTCCCTTTGGAACAGACATGAAGAGGATGCCAGGTGGGAGACAGCTCGTGGGGAGAGAATCTTCCGCTTTTGGGTCAGTGTGTTGAGGACAGTCAGAAAGCTAGGCAGAGGGAAGTCAGAACTGGCCCAAAAGCAAGTACTTCCGGGTAGGATGCTGCTGGTAAGAGATTCCAAGGGCAAGCTTAGTTTCACTTTAGGAGGCAATGAGGTAACCCTCGTTCATTTGCTTCAGCTTGTGAGGTATGCCAGGGACTGGTAGTCAACAGAGGAGGCATTTTGAAAGGAAAGAGGAAATAACCATTTTACTGCTACTAAAACTGGGTTCAGTAAATCAAGAAAGGGGATCTTGAGTCAGTATCTGAGAGTGATGCGAAGTCCGTGGAAAGTCTCTGCAGTCTTTAAACAGGGCGATGCAAAAAGCATGTCTTTGTGCTTTCATTTCTACAATGATGTTTAGTTCAATAATTTAACTGACACCCTCACATCAGTTCTATTACTTTTTGCAAGTAGCAGATTGCTGCTTACTCCCTTGCCTAGCTTCTGCTCATAAAACCTGAGCATGACATTTCATCAACAGTATTCGTAGTTATTTACTTAAATATCTTTACCACTCTTAAAAATATGGTGGAATTTTAGTCTTGGTTCTTTTTTACACAACATTAATCCTTTGAAAATACCCCTCCCTTATGTCTTTGCTTTGCCTTGTGTTTGTCTTTCTTCTAAGTTGGAACATATTTTTGAGTAATTCATTCAAGGAAGTACTTTGGCTTCTAATATCTGAGAATGGTTATTCATCTTCACAGCACTGACCACTTAGTAGGAAAAATATCTTTTGAATGTGTCATTTTTTCCATTTTTAATTTTATTGCTTCTAGTTGGTATAACACAGAGATCTACCAAATATGAATTTAGTTCAAAGCATACTTGCATAGTTTTATATTTCTTTTCTCTGTCCACCATCTTTATATCACAAAACTTACCTGTCTCTTTTACTTAGTTAAAATTGCAAAGAAATTCCCATAGGGGGAAAAAGTTTCTATTTATATGCAATTGAATTTAATATAAATATATATTAGTTTTTATTCTGAGAGCCTATTATATACCAATTCAAAGTCCTTATTCCTTGAAGGAACTTTGTTGAAAATGAAATATTTCATTATAAAGGTAAGCTTATTAGAACTTGGGAAGTAAACAAAGCTGAAAAACTCAGAAAGTAAAGAGTGGTGAGTTGGGGTCTAAGGATATGTTGCTTTAGAAAAGAGGTTCTGCTTTTCTTTCCACAGAGGATGAGAACCTGTGGATTCCTTCAGACTAGTGTGGTTCGATGGAACAAGAGCCCCTGAAAGATCTCTGTGAATATTCAAAATTACTTCACCCAACAAAAGCAGGAACAGTTTGGAGAGAACTGCATCCCAATTCCCTAAATGAATATTTATAAATGTTTGTTTACATTTAAAAGAGTCAAAAATTTCAAAGAAAAAACAATAATATACATAATTCAGACACTCAGTGTATATTCCATCTTTACATGGCTTATTTTTCTTATTCTATTACATTTTCTTTTTTTATTAAAAATTTCCACCTCCTCCCCTCCTCCCATTTCCATTTTCTACAAGCTTAATATTTAGTATCTTTACTTCTTTAAGCTATGACTGTCTGTACTCTTTTATATTATGACTGTATATATTCATTTACAGTCTCTCTCTCAAGCCTATGTATATCTATCCAACACTGTGACCTGTTCAGACATTTATTTCTGTCTGAATTTGTCTTTATTGAATATCTGTAATCCTTTTCTGACCAGGACTGCTTTTTAAAATGCTAAGCGGCATGGCTAGGACTAAGGTTATTTTGTCATTTGGCTCTGCCCAGTTCAACATGGCAAAGGTCTGTTCAGCACAAGCTATGCTCACAACCCTATTTTCAGGCACACACTAAGTCTATGTTACCATTAAGCAAGTTGTCTTACTACGCTCACAAACCCAATTTAAATGTCACAGCCAGACCTCCCAAAAGAGTCAGAGTCATTTGTGCTGGTAAACCAGGAAGCTGCTCTTCCTTAAAGAAGCTATGCAGTTTTTACTACACCTCTCTTAAAGGAGTCACAGCACCCCTGCTCTCCGTGAGCCCATCTGGAAAAATAAAATGTGAATACCAAGAAGCAGCGCTAAACTCTGTATTTGTGTGTGTGTGTGTGTGTCTAGGATTACCTTTCAAGCTCTCTCAGGTTTTTATAGATGTAATGGCCTCACATTGGCATGCCATTCTGTTGGTGGAGGCTGCTTGTTTGTTTCCCAGCTGCTCAGACCTCAGTGACACAGAAACTGTATTATTACAACACTGCTGGACTATTAGCTCATGTTTCTTATTGAATAGCTCTTATATCTTAAATTAACCCATTTCTATTCATCTGTGCATCGCCACATGGTTGTGGCCTACTGGTAAGTTTTCATCTGGCACCTGACATCTGTCTCCGGTGGCAGTTACATGGCTTCTCTCTGATTCCATCTACTCTCTCTCTCTCTCTCTCTNATCTTTTCCACCTGCCTATATTCTGTTAAGTCATTGGCTGGAAACAGCTTCTTTATTAACCAATGTCAATAAAACATATTCATTGCATCCAGAGGGTAATCCCACATTATTGGGTTGAGTTTTTATTTTAATTCATTCTCATATTTCTCTTGATTCAATGTTTTCATAATTTCAATAACACTTCATCACTTATTGTCTAATTTTTCTAAGTATCTTATTTTTTACTGTTTGTAATATTATATAGATATTTATTTTGGTATATTTATCTTTGACTAAGACACTTATCTTTTCAGCTATTTCTAATATATAGAAATGATTGCTGTTGGTAAGCATTTGTGATTGTGATTCAGGGTTCCAAAAGTTATAATCAACATATTTTATCTGGGGCCTATTGATTTAATAAAACATCATGATCATAATTCTCCTGTTCTTAATCCAAATTATAATAAGGTCTAACAATATACTAAGTATTTCTGTACTATAATATATATAATGCAACTGTGTATATTATAAAGTAAAAAAGGGATGAAATATACTCCTGCTTATTTCTTATATTACTATTCCAAGTTTACAATTGACAAATTATGAACAGTGGAAATTCCAAAACAAATCTCTTAGGATTACATAGCAATATTTATTAACTGTAATGAACATGAATGTCCTTATTACTAATTTAAATCTCTAGTGCTTTTATTCAAACCAACCACTTTTTCTACTATCTGCTATGAATTCAGGTGGTTAGTTTTCTACTCTTTTATCTACAGTCTCACATCTACAGTGGAGAGACTTACTAAATCTATCCTAAGCTTCATTTGTACTTTGAAAAAAATACATAAAAATTCTCTTATGTGATATTTATGGGCCTCTGAACCATATCCAATTTTTCTTAGATAGTTTCAGTACGAAGTAATTTCTCATACTCTTTCCAAATGCTTCAATGAATCTGCATGTGAAATGTTACAATTGGGAGTTTTCTGAGTGACAAATAATACAGGACTTGAACAATTAGGAGGTGTGAGAGAATCCATTCTGTTTAGATGTGCAAGAAGCTGAATTTAAATACCAGTACAACTGAAAGAAAACCTGGAGATTTTGCGTATCAGTGAGTTTTGTAATGTCAGTAAATAGTCTCCTAAAAGCAGAACCTGAATAATTGGTTAGAGTTGTTTTAATGGAGACTCAATTAGTCAAGTAAAATCTAAGAGAACTATAAATATATAAAATTAATAAGCATAGCATTTATTAAAATCACATATCAATATTTTTTAGTTATTTATACACTTCTTTCTAAATTTTAAAAAATAGTGAAGAACTGCACATAGGATGAAAACTTTATTGGTAATTTCCTGATAAAATTCTACATAAAGCTATGTCATGAATTAGATTTCCATTTTTTTAAAATATCAAAATAAATTTCTACCATTTATATGCGTTTGAGATTAAGTGGTCAGAGTAGAATATGTGGATATTGGTAAATATTGACTATTTTACTCTTGAATTCTATGCTTACTTTATTTTGTCTATTTTCATTATTCTGCATAAGCAAGTTATCGCTCCTTTTTATTATCCTGTATTATTCATTGAAGGGTATGATTATTTGAACAAATAGACCATAGTTTAGATTTCAATTACTGTTATTACTTCCAATTCCCCTATAACCATGTTTTTCATGCCTGAAAAAATTTAAGTGGACCCTTGGTCTTGATGTTATACATTATTTAGTGGTAATTTTTAACCTTACACAGAACAAAATTGCTGATTAGAAGTGAATATGCTGCTTTAACTGGTCATCTGGGAAAAAGAAATCTTTGCTAAATGAGATATATAGGTTAAAAGTGAATATGTTTAAGTTAGTTTAACCTTATTACTTTTAAGTATTCTGCATTGAATATTGCATCTACTAATCAATGGTTTCCAAGCAGCTTTGAGAACTATAAATAATGCTAGGTTAGTAAAGACAAGGATGAGTACTGGGAAGTAGGAATTAATTAGAATTGATGCTGTTACATGAAATATTCATTTAAATAAACAGCATATTGCTGAAAACATTGACACTATGAACAATATTTTTAACTTGCTTCTAAGGCTGTATGATTTGAGCTAGTGAATTCAGGTAACTTTCAATGTTATTTTCTAGAGAGAGATTGCTAAATTCAGAAACCTTTAAACAAGTACTACACGGGCATGGATAGCAATAAAACATAATGCATATATGTATATAATATATAGAGAATTGTTTTCAGAAGTAATTTTGAGGATTTGAAACATACATGCTTTTTGTGTTTCATTTATCACTGGCTCTATTCTTAAGCATTGGGATTCTAAATAGAAGTTGATTGGATTAGCAAATGATGCATATATTTATTAAAATGGACTGAGTATGTTTTTGATGGCAAGTTATTCACAGAGAAACACTTAATATTACATAAATGTTTATATCCCAATTAGCTATTTATTAATTAAAGAAATAGAAATTAACCATTATTGGATCAGGTATTTTGACTATGCTTTTTAATTAAATTGGGTGGGGCGAATCCTTGATACTATCTGAACTTGTATTTTCTTTTAGTGTTCAGATGAAATTAAGAATTCTAGAACATCAGAGGAAAGTACTACATCAAATATCACCTTTTATCCTAAGCAAAGGACTTGCTTAGGTCGCTCTCCAAGGCTACATCTGTAACGGACAAGTAATTCTTCTTCACACATTTCCAATGACCTCAGTAAACAGTAGAGGAATTGGCAATCAAGTGTAAAAATTGGGCTTTGAACTCCTAGACATTATTTTTACCATGATCACCCATCTTGATTAAAATTTGAAGTTTTTCAAGTGTAGATAATTTAAATGGGGCTTTTGTTGTTTCGCCGAATCCAGTGAAACATTCACAATGACTGGATCATTGTTTTTCTCTCACCACTGCACCACTGGTCTGACACAGCCATTATAAAGCAATTCTTCCTATTTCCCAATGGCCTAAGCAAAACTGTGTTGAAATATAGGCAAATGGATAAATTCATAGAAATGAGAACAAGATACTTTAGTCTTTACAAGTTGTGGATCTTCTGTCTACCCAATAGTTGTTTTTTTTTTCTTTTTAATGAAAACCAAGTGCTGACAAATAGAGATAGTCATAGTTCACTGCTGTTAAAAGTCTTACAGCTTCTTCAACAAATGTGGCGGTTATCAACATAAAACAGATATAGTACTTATAGATAATTAAATACATGTTTAGAAAAGGAATAAACAATATTCCAAGATAGAGCATGTCCTTAGTCCTCATTTTCCCTGCCTCAGAAAATAGATGGAAATAAGTGGGTAGAATAGGCTTCTCTCTGGGATGTATTTAATGGGGACTGTTTCTGCATTTGTGCTTACTGAGTTCCTACTCTACAGTTACTTGTGGAGTGAATTTTTGATGTAGTGATGAGCAATGATGATATAAGCAGAACTCTTGTTCTTGTGGAACCTATAAAATAGGAGATAGAAATTTGGCAAATACAGAAGCTTTCTAGAAAACAAATTAAATTTATATAGACTCCTGATTCTAACATGTGTGAGCAATTCTAAGTAAGGAGAACTTGTAAAGTAACTGAATCCACAGTTTAGATGGGATTTTTTGTTTGTTTGTTTAGGATCCTAATCACGGGGCAGAAATGAGAAGCATAGAATGTGCCTGGGCAAAAGTCCTCTACTAATTGGTCCTGAAGCAGCAGAACTTTTAACAGCACTACAGGGACAGAGACGAAAGAAAGAAAGAAAGAAAGAAAGAAAGAAAGAAAGAAAGAAAGAAAGAAAGAAAGA
>LOEQ01001075.1:153970-168182 GCA_001685075.1 Bramus lutescens
TCTGGTGTCTTCTTCAATTTCTTTCTTCAGTGCCTTAAAGTTCTTGTCAAATAGGTCTTTCACTTCCTTGGTTAGTGTTAACCAAGATTCTTTATGCTATTTGTGGCTATCGTAAAAGGTGAAGTTTCTCTGATTTTCCTCTCTGCTTTTCCATCCTTTGTGTATAGGAGGGCTACTGATTTTTTGAAGTTGATCTCATAACCTGCCACATCACTGAAGTTATTTATCAGCTGTAGGAATTCTTTGGTAGAGTTTTGGGGGTCACTAACGTACACTATCATGTCATCTGCAAACAATTAAGATTCGAAAAGCAAAATTGCCAGCCACTGGCTCTTATCTCGACCTCAGTCTGAAATGGTGATCCTTCTTCCCGGAATGTCAAAATGAGACTGTGTTTGAGAGCTGTTTCCCCTTATTTTTTTATTTTTCTCTAGGCTGGGATTAAAGGCGTGTACCACTGGAATTAAAGGCATGCACACCCGATTTCTGTGGCAACTAGGGTGGTTAATGGGATTAAAGGTATGTGTTACCATAACCTGGTCTCCAAGGCTGACCATTGGGGCTGTTTTACTCTCATATCTTCAGGCAGTCTTTATTTATTAAAATACAATTGAAATGTCACTACAGTATATAACTTGAAAAGAATGTGTAGTTTTTGAACCAAGATAAAGCAAAAGGAGTAATTTTGGAATTGTTTTTAAAAGACTGAAGGTAGGGTTGCTATGCTGGTCATGTACCAGTGAAAATTCTAATTTTATTTTCCTGCACTAGTTGTTTTAGCATCAAAGCCACAAAGTCACAATTTTATTTTCAATTTTGGTCATTCAAGTTTTATGCTTTATACATCTCGATATAATTCCCCTTGCCCGTCTGCACCCCAGAGTGACAGTCTTATTTTCTGTAACTTGTGGTAACTCATGAACCATACTTTTTCATGAGTTCTCAAAATACTCTTTTCTTTGACCTGCCATGTGAAAATATTGGAAGCTGCTGAAAATGGTAAGCCCATTTCTATGGAAATGGTGTGGCTATTATTTAATAAATCTTTCTTGATACTGAACAATTCGTGACTGGCTCATTGAAATGCAATGAGCGGTTTTATGAATGGTTGAATCGCAGGATTCTGTTCTTGCAGGAAAAAGCAGGAAGTGGGAAATACCATCAGAGATGAATATTGCCCCTTCCATCTCAAACTGGTCCCGAAACACCAAGGGTTCATACTCACCCTGAATGCATTCTCAGTGGGAAGAAGGATGTCGTGTGACTACAAAGTCATGGCATTCATTTTCTTATGTTGCTTAGGAAAGCAGCTCCACTAAGCACAGCTTAAGAAGAGCTCCGAAAATAGTTCAGACCACAGCCACGTTCTGGTACCCAATACTCAGCCTCGCGGGGCCCTTTCTAATGTCAACACTCGTTGTGGTATTGGTTGATTGACATTCTTGTTATCTTATTGTCACACCTTGCAAGCTGGTGTATGGCACTTTGAAACTGAAGGCATGCCTCTCCAATGCCCTTGGAGAGTATGGTGCAAGGAGCCTCATTCATGTTTGAAGAGGGCTGGTAAGAAGAAATAAAATCCCATTCCTTGCATCATCAGAGTCCATCTCCATCCTGCCGTGGATACATTTTTAATTGCTTCCCTAAAAGCTTGTTCTGAGCTCTGAAGTAAGCAGCTCTCTGCCATTATCCCATTAGAAGTGATTTTTTTTTTCTGATTTTTTCAGAAAGGAAGAAATAGGGAGGGGGCGAATAAGCATTTAGAAATCATTCTGAAATATAGTTTCCGCTAACATTTTCCTGTGGGTGATCTTACTAGCCTATTAGACACTGGTAATCACACCGAGCTTAAGCTACGGAACTGCAGGCAGGTTAGCACGGCAGAAGGCAGCCAGAATTCTCAGTGAGCTGGTTTCCAGAACTGGAGTTTACCAGGTCTCTGGGGAGCTGAGGCTGCCAGTCGACCCTCCTATCTCTCTTCGAGAAGAATAGGTGGTAGCAGCCGTCCATGTGGGTGGAAACAGAGATGGAAAAGTAAAGTGGAGGAGGGGAGGATGGCGGCACACGCTTCACGGCTGTGGAATAAATGACACAGCTTGAATTCCGCCCTGCTTCTCTCTCCGTCCTTAGACTGACGATGTGAAGAAGCTTTTTTCCATCTTCCTTCTAAATTAGCAAATCTAATCCTTACTACGCACCTGGATGCCTTGCTCCTCAACTGCATCACATCTATGCCTGTCTCCTTTCATGTTTTTTTAATACAAAATAGGAATGCAGTTCTAATGATTCAACATATTCACTGGGAGACTATTACTGCCCCACCCTCCAGAGACTAGAATACTTAAAAATACATCTTTGTATCAGAATTCTGAGAGTCAGAATGATGAAGCAGAGATGACAATAAATAAGTAGTTTATGGGAAATATCTCAGTCTACCTTGTCTAAAGTAACAGCTTTAAGATTTCTGAGGCTAGCACAATGTCAGTATGTAATAGCAGATTCTCATTAAATGCTATAGTCCAGCTTGTGTTTCTTTACTTCCAAAGGAAGAAAAAAATCAATAAGACATTGTATTAATTCTCTGGGGGTAACATGAATAACCCAATTAGAAAAAATATATTTTACTTGGTTTGATGACTACTCAAAGTTTTGTTTTGTTAGTCAATCAAATGCTTGTTTCCTTACTTAGCATGAGTGTTTGAATCTCCTTTGACAGTCACATAAATTCAGTCCAACTATTAGTCCTGTGCTTTATTGCAATTAGCCATAAAAACATAATTCCCAAGGTTTATGGTTTGAGGCTGTGTGGAAACGCTTTAGTCTTTCATCAATATTATCAGAGGGGCTTGCTCACATCCCCACAGGCATGTATAAAGCCGTGGTGGTTCAGTCTACCTGCAATCTTCTTGGGGTAACTTGCTTCAGTAGGCATTCATTGGTTAATTGTTTTGAGTCTCAATACAAAGAAGGATGGGGAAAATGTGAAAGCTTTAGCTATTCCAATCTTTTAGACTCCATAGACCTTCACAGAGATGACGACTCCACCAGGTCTACGTCTTGGCCTGTGTGGTTCAAACCTACTGCTCATATCACATGGGTTCTCCTTCATGGGACACGAATGCTATGTACCAATAGGAAGCCATGATTTATATCAACACAGCTGGCATGTTAGGCAGGCACTCTCCTGCATTGTAACAAAACGCCAAAGGAAATTAGCTTAAGAAAGAAGGACTTCTTTTGACTGATGATATCAGAGGTCTCAAGCCAGGGCCAGCTAACTCCGTTACTTTGGCCCACAGGAAAGGCAGAGTATGGCAAGAGGATTATGGGGTCAAGGGAAGTTGCTCACTTTATGGCAAACAGGAGGTTGAGAGGCATGAGTAAATAGAAAGGAGAAAAACAAAGGCTAGGGATGAAGGATACCTTATAGGCTCCCATTGATCTACTCTTTACACTGGGCTCCATCTCTTAATAGGACATTCAGTTATGAATGTGACAGTGAACCAGTCTGTGGATGAGGTTAAAACCCCGAACAAGGCTTGCCACAGCCGCTAACTAGAGGTTAAACCTTCAACAAACGCTTCATATTCAAACACATCAGAAAGCCAGTTTTTTACACACTATCCAAGATACTTTTAATAGACACATAATCGGACTGTGAACTTGTTTTTTAAGAAAAGTCCAATAATTATGTACTGGAGAAAATATCAAAAAATATTGGTATTTCAGAATGTCTAGGGAAATTCTCCACCCAAATGGGGGGTGTGCAGTTCTCTTAAGCTTGAGATAGAAGGACTGTGAGTTTGGAACCAGCCTGAGCTGGGTAGCAAGACTGTTTCTCAGCAAACAAGAGGAAAACAGTGTTGGTATAGTTATCTTCTCATCTTTTGGGAAGTATTTTAACCTGTCTCGTGTTTCAAGTGCATACTTCACAAGTATGCTGCATGGCTGATGTGAAAATAACTCAATTGAAGTATGAACTCTCATTGCTGCTACTGCATGCATCCATTTCTGAAAGTAATTAGATTGCTTAATATTGTGAACATTTCTGTTAAGAAAAAAAAAAACTTCAAGAGTAAAATATTTACCAAGATTGCCATTTGACAATGTGTGAAGTTACGAAGCCTACTGCCACATTCAGGCACTGAAATTAGAGTCTTGCATCTGATGAAGGAAATTCCAGCTGCACACTGGAGCTCTTTGAGTTATTTCGGTTTTTTGTTTTGTTTTGGTTTTTTTTTAGCTATAGTAAGCACCATTGTCCTCATGGTTCTGATAAAGCTGACTCAGTTACAGATCTGTCTCTTCATAGGAAAGACTTGAGTTCATCTGAGCTGTTGAAAACCTTCACTACATGATGTCAGGTTCATAGGAGCAACCATTTAAAAGGTAGTGTAAACCCTTATGCCGCTATAGTAGAATGTGTGTATTACTTGATGGTGTACACTATTAGTCATACACTATTGGTTTAGAAGGACTGGAATTTCACTTGATGGCCTATTACAGAGCTGCCTTTATGGCCTGAAAAATCATGAAGTAATCAATTTCATATATTTCAGAATTATAAAATGGTGATGGTAAAAAGTTTTGAATATGTTATTTAGGGTAGTGGCTATTGCATATTAGATATAACATGTCTAACTGTGATATTTTCTCTCTCTCATTTTGTCTTTATTCGCTGATACTTCTATTGAGATGAATAAGAAACCTCATTCAGCCCAGGATGATGTGAATCTTGTGTTTAAAAATTACATCCCATTTTATTTTGCCCAGCCATGAAAGAAATAAAGTATTGTGTTGTTTTAACTTTGTAATCAGTTAACGTCTTTTTTGAATGATCCAAAACCCAGATATTTTAGATAGGAGCTAGCTAACTGATTTACCATTTAGTTTTTGTTAACTTTGGGCTGAGAAGGGTTAGTTTAGCTGTTAAGTGTGTGGATTTTGTTAGCTCAGAAAGTGAAGAAACTATCATGAACCAGAACAAGGGACTTGAACTGGTAGTTTCTTTCAAATGCTAACATGTCAGTAAGCAGTTTGAGGTATCACTGACATATTAGAATTTGAATTGTTTTCCACCTTCTAAATTATTTTTACATTTATTATTTTCACTTCTATTGAAAACATATTCTTTTCTTATACAATATATCCTGATGATAGTTTTCCATCCCTCTCCTCCCAGTTCTCCCCCACTCACCTCCAGATCCACTCCCTTTCTGTCTCTTATTAGAAAGAACAGGTTTCTAGTTTCTAAGAACAGTCAACATTACCAAATAAAATATAATAAGACAAAACAAAAACTATCTTATCGAAGCTGGACAACCCAAAAGAATGAAAGGAGTCCTAAGAATAGGCACAATAATCAGAACAATTTGTTGCACAAGCAAGAGTGACATAAAACTACAAAGCTAAAAGCTATAATATATATGCAGAGGACCTAGTGCAGACCCATGTAGGCCCTGTGCTTGCTGCTTCCTCTCTGTGAACTCACATGCAACTTGTTTGTTGATTCAGAGTGTCTTCTTCAAGAGTCCTGGTGTCCTCCTTCCCCTCTGGCTCCTAAACTCTTTCTGCATCCTCTTCACAATTCTTCGTGTTCTGAGAGAAATAATTTGATGAAGACCTCCCATTTCATCTCTATCTTTGCATAATCTCTGGCTGTACATCTCTGTATCTCTTCCCATCTGCTTCTGGGGAAGCCTCTCTCATGATGACTGCATAAGGCATTGATCTATGAGTATAAGACAATGCTGTGATATCCTCCTACATGCTTAAACCCCCTTTTCTCCCTAGTTTTTAGTCTTTAGATTGATGATATTTTAGTAGACAGTTTTCATAACCTGCTGCTCAAAGACAACAAGAATCTAAGATGTAAACACAAAACTTGTTTGAAAGACAATCATGTTATCATAAGATGGAAATGAGGTAGGTCTTTGAGAATAGGTTTAACATTCCACCATTAGAGAAAATAATAAGATGAGGAGCAAAGAATATGAGTATCACATGATTCATCAGTTCTCACTGGGAATTTTAGCTCTTCAGGTCAGTAGATCAAAGGTGATCTCAGGTGGTTTGAAAAGACTAAATATACCCATTGTTTCTGCAGTAAATATGGCAGAGTGTGATTAAGCTCTCTTCCCACCCAGGGCAACAGCAAGACTCGACTCACCCAGCAATGAGTCACTTGCTCAGATGCACTGATTGCCCTGTGCTGAGCCAAAGCAGTGATTAAATAGCTCAGAGCTTGGGAGCTAGAGGGAACCTCTGAACTAATTCTCCTTCCTGCTTAAATTGAAGCTGATTCTGGAGGATAGCCAATGATTGCTCAGGATTTAGGAGGTTGGTCTTCTGCAAACCATCCCCAGGATTCACGCCAAGAGGCTCTCCTCCGAGCAGATGAAGTATGGGCTAGGGACCCTTGAGCTAATTTGTTTTTCATATATGGCAAATGTTTTCAAATATAAATTATTAATTGTACTTTAAAAGTTAACTGTATAAAATGAATTTTCAGCTAACCTCTCCAAATGGTCTGCAAAAATAACAAAAATACAATATGCTACTTTACTCAACATATGACTAATATATTCCTTTAAAATAAAACACTATTGTCTCTACATGAGAATCGTTAAAAACCAATTTTGTCACACAGAAAAAGCATTATCATAATCATCCTGAAACTTCCTTTCTAAACTATTCAAAACAATAGATTAAAAATGAAATGGCAAGCAGATTTACTGGGTGCTAGTCAATTTTATTGACCTTTGTGATAATGTTGCCAAGGTTGTTGTAAGTTCTGTGTGTAGGTTGCCAGAGTTAGCCATGTATTCATGTCCAGGTTATCCCTGGATACCTGTAATTTTATGCCCAGCTCTACACAGAGGAAAAGTCTTAGTTCTATACATATTTGTGCACAATTTCAAAATTCACATGAATGTTTAATTGCTCAATCCTGAGGGATACTTATGTGCAAAAAGAACTTTATTCAAACCATCACCACTGTAAAAGATTTTTAAAGTAAATATATTTTCAAGGGTTATGACCACAAATTCATTTGCTTTGGGTTTGTTGTGATTTTTGAAACCACATCACATTATAATGAGATACCCTCGAGAAATGGGGAGAGGTAAACCTGACCTCATTCTTGCAATTGTCCAGCCTCAGGCTCCTGAATTGCTGGAATTATAGCAATGTTCTGTCATGTCCAACACATGCTGCATGCATTAGCAAGGTCACTCAGATCAAGCCAGAATTCTACAGGCTTATAATTAATAGCAAACCAAGAAATAACAATATATATTATTACAGTGGTAAAGGATATATTAAATACTTCCATTTGAATACCATTATGTTATGAGCATTTTGAAGAAATTCTTCTAGAAGAAAGAACAGCACGAAGAGAACAGTTTGCCTTACCTAGGCTCTCTCTGTCTCATAATTCACCCCTCCATAGTTATGGTTTCTAAATCTGTTTTGGTGCATGTGACCATGCACAGTTGACTCAATGGACAGCCATAGAGTAGAATATGGATCTGAGCTCGCTCTCAGAAACTCAGTTGTTTTGTTGAAAGAAAAGACAAAATTTCTCTATGCCTTGTGTTTCTCTTTTGACAAAGAAGTTTGCAAACACCAAATATTGCTTAAAAACAAAGTAGTGAAAAATGTAGAGCTCAATAAAAATCAATTAAAAAGTAGTTTTTTCTGACTTCCTTTATGCCTGGCAAAACCCAGATAATCACTAGATGAGTATGGGCCATAAAAATTACTTATTTTTAATTTATATATTTAAAACAGTCTCATATTCACGTTCACCTTAAAAAATCAAAAGTAGGCTTTATATAGCTGCCTAATAAGAGTCATAAAAGATAAAATAATGTAGGAAAACCTTAAAGGAAGATAAATGTCCATGATTACTGAAAATCAAAGACTTTTTTAATTGACTACATTCATATAAATGATAAAACAAACACACATACACACATCCAATGAATATATTAACAAGTCATGAGCAGATTTTCTCTTTTCCTAAGTCATTTAGTACCTAATTATTTCATTTTTCAATTTTATATTATAAAATTGCCAACCATTCTTATGAGTAAAACTGCATGTATTAGATAAGCTGCTCTTTCTGTCCCCTTATGTTGCTTAACAGAAAGTACAGTCTTATTGGTAGACATGTATTAAATTTTTTTCCTCAAAAATGTCCTAATATACAAACTGTATATATATCATATTTTCTCTTTTCATCACTAGTGAGATAGTATAATATGGGATTAAAATTGATTTTCATGTCACCTCTGGAATACAACACAAATTTATGATTTAAATTGAGGTATAAAAATAAATTAAACTACTAGTCTACAAGTCTGTAGCTTATTCTGGACTTTGCAACAAGATATACAAAGAATACCTAAAGGAATGCTGGGCAGATAGCTCAGCAGTAAAGCATCTAAAGCATGAGGATTTCAGTTTTTTTTTTTTTTTGGAAAATCTCACGCAGGGAGATAGATGTCTGTAACCCTGGTACAGGGTACAAACAACAGGACAATGTCTAGAGTTTACTGGAGATCAAGTCTACCAATCTTTGTGCACTGGGCTCAGTTTCAAAGGTAAGATTTGGAGTAATAGAAGAAGACACATAACATAGACCTCTGGTCTACATACACACACATGAGCACATGTACGCAGACACCAAAAAATACATTCACATATTTACTACATAGAAATCTAAAAAATAAATAAATAATAAATATTAAAAATACAAAAAGCTCAGCTTAGTAAAGCACTGCATAAGAGCATATCAATGTCTAAATCTGATGAAATTAAGAAAAATAGCGCGTGTGTGTGTGTGTACCACATGTGTAGCTAAAAGTCTAGAAGAGGGTACCAGATCTCCTGAAACTGGAGGTACAACCAGTTTTTTCTGCTTTATGGATTTCTTCTTATGGGTTCTGGGCACTAAATCATGTTTATCTGAAACAAGTGTTCTGAACCACTAAACTGTTTCTCAAGCTCTTTAAGTTGACACTTTTAAACTGAATTCTTATAAATATTTGGTTTCTATTTTACAGCATTTTCTTTATTTTCTAATATTTGACACAACTCTAATTTTTACACAAACACATGCCCCTTCACTGGTAGTCTAGTGTGGCCCACAGTATAATAGGTTAAAAAAGGAGGATGCTGTGTTGTTTATAGTATTGCTAGATAACATGATAGAAAAGTGTTTTTATTTTCTCTTTTAAACTTTAACCTGGGCCTTAATTCATCTCACAGAACTTTGCCAATTTTTTTATATATTTTTTCCTTTGTAAAAATAATAAATGTTGAAAGGTTCTATAAAATACAAGAACTGCCAGATATGCTGATCAAACACAGCTACAAAGAGTACATAGCACAGACACGACCCAATTGAGCATGAGTTCTAGCTGTAATCTTAGCTGACATTTATTTAAAATTGTCTCCGACTTCATTATTACACTATTCCAGGTACAAGTTTTGAGTGGCCCATAAATCAAATATTCTCTAATTCTGTCTGAAAAATCAAGGCTGATTTGTTTAAATTTGGCTGAAGTCCCAAGGTCCTTAGAGAATGGATTACTAAATGGAGATGTATGGCTCTCTAAGAAGTGGCAGACATTTGCACTGTGGTCCATAAAAGTTCTACACTTGCTCTAGACTCCCCAGTGATCAAGATTCTGTGTTGGAATAGAATGGACCCATACTGTGTTTGAGAAACGCCAGTCCATCTCATCCTGTTTCCTCATGCAAAATATCCCGTAAACTCATTATTAGTTTTATAAGAGAATACGTGTGTGTATATACGTGTGTGAATACATACATAAGTGTTTATATATTACAATCCAGTAAAGAGTTACTACCAAAGATCTGTCTTTCAATTTACCCCTCTGATAATGTTTTACATTCAGCGGAGGTAAGCATAAGAAGGAAATTAGATAATTTCACATATTGCCCTCATTAAATTAAATTGCCCTCATTCTTTGTTATATTTCTAGATCATTGGTTCTGAACCTGTGGGTCACAACCTACTAGGGCTTGAATGATCCTTTCACGGGGTTGCATATCAAATGTCCTACATATCAAAAGTCTGCATTATCATTCATAATAGTAGAAAAATTACAGTTATGAAATAGCAACAAAAATAATTTTATGGTTGGCAGTCACCACAACATGAAGGGCTACTACAAGGTCCCAGCTTCAGGTTAGGTTGATAACCACTGTCTAGATCAATTGTTTTTATTTTAGAATAAAAAGATTTGGGCTTTGAAAATGATTTTCAAAAACTTACTATTGACTACAAAGTTCTAGTTTTTAACTTAAGCCATAGACATAGCCGTAGTCGAATAATTATCTGCTTATATGTCTTCATAGATTCTCTGTTGCCTTATACATTGCTATGTGAAATTTTGATCTGAGTTCATTAGCTTTTATTTTACAAGATTTATATGAAGAGTAATTTTAGTTGTCCAGCAATTCATTTAGTAACTCAGTGGAAACAAAATTCACTAATATGAAACCCTCCAGGAAGCATATCTTTTGTCCTAATTGTGCCTTCAAAACATGAAGCTCTAAATTATGCATTTGAAGAAAAGCATATTTTAAAACTTAGTAGTCAAGATTATATTCCAAACTAAATATACTGACGAAATAAACCCTTATTTTTTTTATCTAAAATTATCTGCCAGGTAAATTTACAAAGATCGCCTTGCTTATGAATTACTGTTGATCTTAATAGCTCCCAATAAGTTATTAATGGAAAGATATAAGACATAAACTGTGTGCTGAAATTCTACATAAAAGCTCTCCAAGCCTAGAGACTTCACATTGTAAAAGCCCTGTTGGGACTCATCAAACCATCCTCTAAAGGGAAGACCATCCCAAGGATCCTCAAGAGCCAGTGATGTGTTCTCTTCTGTCTTCTAACCTTTCATTCTTTTCCAAGGTGATCAAAAGAAATATTTGTTTCTCTTCCCCAGGATAAACCATAGGATCATAATTCCTTTGCTCAGAGTCAACCATAAAGTCAAAAAACTATTCTGATGTTCTGCTGATGATAAGCGGTTACAATGAAATTCTGTTAATATATTTGATTACAGGCCATGAGACATGCATTCAGAAATGGCTTTGACCCACACCTGTGGCAACAGAAATAGCTCAGAAAAACCAAGAAGCATCTGATAGATGTCCCTTGCTGTATTTGTATCCTAACTCTGACCAAAGACAGCACCAGCAGACAAACCAACACAGATGGAGAAATCTCAAGAGGTCCACCTCTAGCTGAAGAGCTATAAGCAATTAATGATGGCTGACATGAGGATTCCTCTTCTCCCAAGATTGAGCCCCATAATTGGTTATCTAATACCAAATTATCAAACCTGAAAACATACATTGCATTTTACCCTCAGTCTATTATAATTAGGTACCCCCAACTTTTGGTTCAATCATATTTCTGCACAGCTAACCTTGCATAACTGAAATTAAATACAGTGTTTGAATTGAAAATTGGAGATTGAATGGGAAAATTCCAAAGGATCACTTCGAATTAAAATTTCCCATGTACTGTCCAAGGTAAGAGATGTTTGTAAGAGTGCAATATACTTGAAAGCATTTGAAGATGTTTCAATAAGTTAATACATAAAAGACAAATTTGTAGGTAATTCTGTCAAAATGATATGTTTTGAAAAACAAGATTAATACCTGGAGTTTAAAACTTGAAGAATTATGGCAACAGAGTCAAAAATTTGTTAAATTAATTTTTCAAATTTCATATATTTGTACTGTAATTATATAAGCTCTCCTCTCCCTCTCTTAACTCCAACATTCCTGTACTCCCTAACTTCTCAATTTTATGGCCCCTTCTTCTTTAATTATTATTATTACATTATTATTTTTAAATTATTATCTTCAATTATATAATCAATAATATAAGCATAATTGTTAACTATATCTTATATAATTGTTATTGTTGTTGCATATATGTGTAAATAAAATACATAAATACAGCCTGTTGTGTTCATTTACTATAAATCCTATATGCATGTTTTCAGGGCTGATCATTGGGTATTGGATAGCCAATTATAGGGCTCAATCTCTGGAGAAGAAGAACCATCAGTTCAGCCATTATTAATTGCTTATAACTCTTCAGCTAAGCTAAAGGTGGACCTCTTGAGATTTCCCCATCTATGTTGGGTTGTCTGTTGGTGCTGCCAGTGGTCAGGTATTGATTATATAGCAATATTGTTTTCTTGGTCCTCTGACTCATAATCTTATAAACAACATGATATATATATATATCTATATTCTATAGCTAGAAGGCACAATTTCACGAAAGTTTTCTTGGTCCTCTGACTCTTATAATCTTTCTGCCCCCACTTCTGAGATGTCCCCTGAATGTTGGGTGTTGAGGTTATGTTATAGATGTATCCACTGGGACTGAGTACCCCACAGTCAGTCAGTGATAATTTGTACAGTTGTGGCTTTCTGAAATGTTTTCCATCAACTGCAAAAAAAGGCTTCTTTGAAGAGTAACGAAAGCTACTCCTATCTGTGAGTATAAGGATAAATTTTAAAAAAAAGTGTTAGGTATTACACTGGCTTAAGGAACTGACAATAGTAGGTCTTCTTCTTGAATCCATGACCTCACTAATTTCAGGTAGTCATAGTCATCTGTGTTTTGGGGGTCAGATATGAATTCCCTCATATTGAGTAGTCCTTAAGACCAATTAGAAAGCTGTCGGTTCCCCAAGATATAAGTGCCACTATTGCACCATTGAAGATATCATGCCATGCTAGTCAGTATTGCAGTTTATAGGTGTGACAGCTTGATAGAACTATTGATGGCTTTTCTATATTAGCAGTTTGCATGACCTATTCTGATACTATACAAGCTAGTCCTTAGTGGTGAGGCTTTTGTGTCAGGTGCATCTTGATTCCTTGAATTCTATATCTGAAATGTAAACTGTCTTATGTTTAACTTCTAGGGAATAGCCAGAGCCAACAGCAATAGGTTATATAGTTTGGGGAGTCTCTTGTACTCCTCTTACCAATGATCCAAAATGAGGTTTCTCGTGTCTGGAACTAGGGCGGTTTGTTGGCTTATCTATCACTCTCAGAGGGAGAAAGTAGCCTAACTTGGTAGGTGGGTAGGTAGGTAGGTAGGTAGGTAGGTAGGTAGGTAGGTAGGTGGATGGAAGATNAGATAGATAGATAGATAGATAGATAGATAGATAGATGATAGATAGATATAGATATACAAAGAGATAAATATATATTTATATAGTTATAGAGAGAAATATTCTGACCTTTTGTAGCTTTCTGAAGTTATAAACAGATATTTCATAGATGCTTAATAAGTGCATAAAAGATATTAAATATAACTAATTTCTTCCAAAATACAAGTTAAATTACAACAAGGTCAGTGTATATGGGAATTAACAATGTCAATTGTTGAGAAGAATGCAGAACTTGAATCATTGTGTATTCTTGGAATGAATTCGACAATAGAATACACTTTATCAAGTATAATTTCTATAAAAGTAAAGTAGTAAGTGGTGCTTACAAGGGTACCCAGCAACTGTACTCCAACATTTATCCAAGAAAACTGAAAATACATTTAACTCAGAGACATGCACATGAATAAGCATGCAATCTTATTCATACTAACTACAAACTATAAAATGCAATGCCCCTTCTTGGGAGAGCAAATAAACAAATTGTAGTATAAATCATATAATAAACTAAGCACTTACAGCAGTAAGATTGCATATTGAAAGCATCATATAATAACTAGAAGAAAGCCAAAGTTAATAAGAAAAATAAAATACCAGATATTTACACATATATGAAATTTTAGAATAACAGTATTTAACAAGTATTTTCAGAATCATGAAATTTTATAAGAGATATATTAAAAATGTTTAAGGTGGAGTTCCTTTGTTTCAATAGCATGCTGGCAGCAAGCTAGACCCTTTGTCTGCGAGGTCCCCTGGCCAGCAAGGGGCCCTGATCCTGTACCAGAGGATCCATCGGAGGGGTGAGTGCGTTCCTGACCCGTGGAAAGGGAGCACAGACATCCCTCAATTCCCTAAACTTCCTGCTCATTCTGCAGGGGCTACTAAGCCGGGCTACTGCCCCTAGCTTTCTACCCCATCCCAGCTTGCATTCAGGCACCTCCTCCCTTCCCTTCTTCAGGGCC
>LOEQ01001075.1:177342-188954 GCA_001685075.1 Bramus lutescens
CAAAAGTCCAAGGCAGTTTCTTTATTAACCAATGAAAGTAACACATAGACAGATGACCCTCCTACATCAAAATCTAATAAGATTGCCTAGCAAGGACATTTGTTTATTAGTTTATTATATGTTATTGGAAATAAATTTTTAGGAGTTCCATGAGTAAATTTTTGCAATTTAAAAAATTTTGTAAATATAAAAATGTAGGCTTTTGTCATAAACTTTTCCCAGTAGAACATGCTAGAATTTCTTCAGCCCCTTACTTTGACCCAGTATATACAGGACTGCAACAGTTTAGACACCCATGGCTGCTCACTTGTGGAAGATGTCATCTGAAGTGAGTGCAACATAACCTGGATATTATTCTTTGAGAGATATATAAATGAGCATAGCCTGAATTCAAATGTATTCTCGCCAATTTGGGTAATCCACAGATTGAATTAACTCTTATTTGTTAGAATCCAGTAAACAACAACTAAATGTCAGAAAATAAGACACATTTTTATATTGGTGTCTTAAATTCTCCAACAGGCTTTTGTTGATTGTTTTGGCAGTATTAATGTTCTATTAGTCTCATATGCACAAGTATAAAACAATGAACACATACTATAAATTACAAACTAAGATTATCTTTAGGTTTGTCAGTTGTACATTTTATTAGTTTCCAAAAGGAGATAAATCATAACAGTGTCCATTTTTCTAAAAGAACAGGAAGAAATAAAGTTTAAAATCATGACTAGATGTACTATAGTGAGCTTGATAATTCATGATGTTTTAACAGACACTGGCACTTGGATAAACCTGTGACAGGGAAAAACCACAAAATTTTATTGGAAAATAAGTAAATAGCATTAGAGCATCTTGGGATACAGGCTAGTGTGAGTTTCTGGCTGGCAATCAGTTTGTCTTGCAGTGCTTTGCTATGAGCCCACATTCTCTCATGCTCCTCTGTATCCTTTGTATTTTTGTTCAATGTTCTTGCTGATTTTTCTTGAAAACTCCCCAGTGACTGTGGACATTTTTCTTAACGGGTAATTTTTCAATGAAATGTCATTTTGGCTTTGTGAGTATCCTTAGTGGCATGTACCAAATGACTCATTTCATTTGTGACCAGAGCCAAATTCAAATTTAATTTTCCAGAGGGGACAAGTTAATGTATAACCTGTTGTGCCACCTGGCATCCTAAATTCAATTTCCTGAACTGTTCTCACTGACAACAGAATCAGCTATATTGTTTGGTAAAGGCATCTCTAAAGTGTCAGTTGCATCTGCATTCATACTTACATCTATTAATTAACTTGTTTGTTATAATTAGCAAATAACAAATGCCAGGGATCTTGATTCAGAAAATGGCAATCAGATTCTACAGGTCTTTAATTCTCAAGCACTGAACATCATAGTAATTTCAAAGCCTTTCAGTTGAATGTCAGTCATAAATCATATATCCAGATGATGAGCAACCTGAGCAACCTGGATACTGCCGTAGATGGAGAGTTACACTGAAATAGGTTAAAATTAAAAAAAAAGAATCCTGAATCCCACGATTTCTAAAACTAATACTTTCCTACTGAATAAGAGTAGGAATTTTCATTTTTGCAGAAATTGTAAACAGCATTTTTTTACAGAAAATAGTTTTATGTTGCACTGTTAGGAGACACGATATTCTAATAACATTATATACATAGGATAAAACACAAAATCAAGCTCAATAGGCTTCTATATGAAGTTCTGATTGATTAAGGCCACTTTGTGTCTAAGCAGCCTGGCATGCCACCAAGACACAGTAATTATCTCCAGGATAATATATACCCTGTAACACAACAATTTACATACCAGCAGTAAATAACTCAATTTGCACAAAATATTATTTTTTTCTTTATTTGCTTAACTGAAACAAAAAAGAACCATTTCTAAATAGCAAATGAACACTTATCATTGTATTTAAAACAATTAAATAAGAGTTGCATTAACTAAAAAATGGTATATTATTTTGTCCTATTCAGGTTCATTTTCTATTGATTAATTTTGTTCTTAGGCAATTACATACATGTATACAACATATTCTGATTACTCTTTCTCTCCTATCATCTTTACTTCCTGCCAATCCTAGCCTTTATCTCTACCAATCTCTTCCTGTTTCTTGACTTTTTGTTTGGTTTTGTTACCCACTTAGATTAACTAGGGCAATCTCTGTGACCATTGAAATCAAACAGTTTGCCTTCTCTAATCATATCAATCTCTGGATCTGCTGCCTAGGGAATTGTGCCACCCATAGTGAGCAGGACTTCACATGTGATCAGCATAATTTCCTATGAACATACCCAAAAGCAAACCTGAGAAAGTAATCCCTTACTGGGATGCTCTTGGTGATGGAACCTTGGTCAAGTTGTCAAACAAGATGAACTATCAAATAAAAAGGTAGTTGAGAAGCTGGGAGAGAAGAGGCATAGGGGAACATTAACCAAGAGAAAAGGAATATGAAAAAGCCATATTAGCTGAAACAAAAGGAAAATTATTCTCAGAAGCCATATGATATTAAACAGAAGCCCTAATGCCAGGTTTGTGATACTTCCTTACAAGTTGTTTATCATGGAGGTACCTAAAATCTCCCAAATAATACAGGCTTTTGTCATTCCTCTTTTCTGTCCACTCCTCTCTTTTTTTATACTAGATTATAAGTCCCTGTTGCTCAGGATACCACATACATTATATGTATAATGTAGAAAATCAAACTGAAAATAAGCTAGTTATGGTGCTATGCAGCTGCCAGAGGAGAAACGGCAGACACCAATGGCCTTCTTCCTCCTTATTTCAGAAGCATATACTCCCTGCCTTTTTCTTGCTACAAAGTTAAGATACTTAGTAAAAGTTAGACACTTGTTCAAACTCTAGATCCACCTTTTCTTAGCTTGGTAAGCCTGGGAACTCTACACTTCCTCTCTGACATTTCTATAATTTGGAAATTACAATCGTAATAGTTTAGTTGAACAGTTATGATAATTTGGCAACTTCGTCTCAGGAAAGTACTTCAAATATCTCTGCATATTGTGAGCACTCACAAAAGTCCAAATGCTGTTACTGAAGACTTCATATTTGTTGCATTTTAGCGTGGCAGGTGATCACTTTGTGATATTGAGTAATAGTTCTGTTTCTTTTTTTTTCTTCGATTAATTTCTTCTGACAAGAAATTAGAAAGAATATAAAAACATAAGCTGTAGTGTTTCCATCCAAATCCATGGGCTATAAGTGTATAGAAAAGGAAATGTTTCTTCAGTGCCTCAAAAATACAAATATATACTCATAATCATAATGTAATATACTGCTAGCTTTTGCTTTATTAACATAGCATTCCAACAAGAGAAAATTCTACTTACCAAAAACCATGTAGATATTATTTTAAATATTTATGGGACTGATTAAGTCATGAATATATACAGTTATTCAACTATCTTCATGTTGAGTATCACTTATTTCCAGCTCTCTGCTTAGCATTATAAACATTACTATGGATCACTTTTTCACAAAAGAATCTTTTGCGGACAGAATATGAATATATACAAATTCAAATAATATTAATCTCTATATTTGAGGTCTATAGATTGAGTTTCAGGACAGCTAGGTGTAGGCAGTGAATGAAGCCATTAGAAACAGATAGCTGGCGAAGATGTAATCAAATGAGAGCGCCATGTTCCAACCGCAGAAAGGAGCAGAACTTGGAAGTTTTATCAATGGGGTTCTGGCTTTAGAGTGAAAGATAAAAAAGGGGAGGCTTATGGAATCTCCCTCTTGACTGAAAAGCCACTGAAGCAGGCATGTGTCATGTATGTCCCTTCATGGAGGCTTAGAGAGACCATGTGTTACACTGTAAAGGTGAAGCCATGATTGTGTTGGAGACCCCAAAATGTTGGAGTTGCCAGAGCCATGGATACCTGCCCAGGAGAGTGCTAACAGGTAGTGGGACCAGCCCAAGAGAAAGAAATGTGTTGCAGCCAGCAAAGCTGAAAGGAGCTGGACATGGGAAGAGCGTTTGACATCAGATGTGAAGATGTGGAGTTTAAAGTTTTCCCAGATGGGTTTTGGGTTTGCTTTGGTCCAGGATTTTCTCTCTATAATTCCCTTTCCTCCCTTTGGAAATGGTAATGTATATCTTGTGGCATTGTATGTTGGAAGTATATGATCTGTCTTTTCATTTTGGTTTTACATGGGATTACACTTAAGAGACTGCATGACTCTCAGAAGAGACTTTGAACTTTGGATTTTTAAATAAGTTTGAGATAGTTACAGACTACATGAACATTTGAAGTTGAACTAAATTCATCTTGTATTATAAGGCTTTGAGAATCAGGGAGTGGAATGTGGTGGTTTGAATAAAAATGGCACCAAATAGGCTCATGTGGAGTAGTAGTCTGAGGAGGTGTAGCCTTGAAGTGTATCACTGGGGGCAGGCTTTGAAATCTAAAATGCTCAATCCAGATCTAGTATGAAATTCACATCCTGTTGCCTGTGGGTCAAAATGTGGCACTCTAACCTCCTTTTCTAGCTACATGCTTGCCCACATGCCACTATGGTTCTGGGCATGATGATAATGGACTAAACCTCTGAATTGTAAGCCATCCCTAATTAAATGTTTTCCTTTGTAAGACTTGCTGTGGTCATGGTGTCTCTTCACAGCAATAAACCCTGATTAAGACAGGAAGAAAAGAAGCAGTTAGTGTACTGATGCTCTTTTGATGGTGTTATATCTTGTACAAAGAATATGAAATCCTTTATACACATGTAAAATAAATGGTCAGCCAAGATACGGGTACAGAAGATGATAAGGTAGGTTTTTACACATGGTACATTTTCAAAACTTCTTGGATGTGATATTTAAATAAAAGACACTGGAATGAAATGATGATTCGTTCATAAAAGTATAAAGAGTAATTTAATATAAATCTCTTTGAATATATCTATACTTATGCAGGACTTACACATCAATAAATGCAGAAATCCCAAATAATTGCATTTTATACCCTAAAGTACCTCAGATAGCTTTTAAAATGAGAAAATCAATAACATGACACCATCTAAGTCATTACAAAATAAGCATATTCAATCACTGGTTGGTAGATGAGACATACAAAGTATGACTCAGAAAGTTATATAATTGTGACGCTGACTTGCTTTTCTAATAAGTCAGATATCTGAAAACAAACTGTAGATTTATATTTAATAGCAGTATCATCATCACCTGGCCTGGTGAGGTGTTATATACCTGCAATATTAGAATTTGCTAAAGCAGAAGGTTTACTGTGAGTTCAAAACCAGTTTTGAAGGCATAGTGAAATCTCTTATCAACAAAAGTAACTAGCTAACTAAATAAAAGACTGTTCTACATCCAAGTGTGGTGACTCATACCTCTAACTTCATTTGTCAGGCTGAGACTGAAGAATTATAGTGAGTTTGAGGCCAGTATATAGGTTACATAGTGATTTCTAGACTAACCAGGTTAAAGAATGGATTCGCACTAGGCTCCCACCCCAATCTTTTTCATCTCTATATAAAAGAATTTGCAAAATGAGTATTTATCCCTAGTGCATGAGCTGGCTATTTGGAACCCATTCCCTAAGGAGGAATGACTTGCTCAGCCTAGATACAGGAAGAAGGGTCTGGATCCTCCCTCAATGTGTGACAGACTTTGTTGACTCCCCATGGGAGGCCTCACCCTCCCTGAAGAATGGATGGGAAGTGAGGTGGGGGAAGATAAAGGGGGTGGGAGGAGGGGACAGAAAGGGAACTTTAGTATATAAAATAAAGATTTTTTTTAAAAAAATAAGAATTTGTGATAAAAAAAACTCCTGTTTGTCTTCCTAACAAGCTAATCTTGAGTTCACTGTCAATGTCCTAGTTTATATATATATTAAAAATATATAGCTAGTTTATATATATTAAATATATATATTTATTCTAATAAACAATCTAAAATCTGCCTGTGGATAGCAGTAGGTAGAAACCTGTTCTGTGGATGAGGTAAAGCCCATGGAGGATTTCTCAGTCAGGGAACATAACAGAGAATGTCCCTGCTTAGAAGTTTATGTAATCACTTAGTCGGCCTTCTTGCAAACTTCCAACATTCAGCACTGTGATTCTTTGATCATAATGCAGTAGGACAAACATCAGGAAACATATTCCTATAAAGTGAAATACATCTCGGTCTTCAACCCAGAAATGAGTACAAACATTACCTTCAGGAGAATCTCATTCACATCCATATTTTTAGATTCTGTAAGGGAAGCACTGAATGGTAATTAGGAAGTGGTGTTTTTAATTAAGGACAAGATTAAACTTTGTCAGATTCTCACATAGTATGAGCTGATAATTTTCTCCTGTATGCTGCAATAAAAAAAACATGATACTTTGACCTCAAAGCATTTGGTGCTTTTTAAGATTTTTCTTTGTCTAAAAAGCATGAAAATGATTTTTAGTAAGTTCTCATGATAAGTACATGCAACAACTGTGCATATATTCTTCTAGGGCATTTATGTTTGGATATGAAGTCTAGCACTTGCTTGGTTTCCTTTGTCAAAATGTGGCACAGGGAGTTGCTGAGCTCAAAAACTAAGACAGAGTCCTGAGTTCATATCTAAGTCTTAAACTGGAAACACTTTGGATCTGAGAGTGGAAAGTGCAAAATCAACAGAACAAGTTTGCAAACAATAGGGCAGACGCTGAAGGAATGATGGACATATAAGAAAAGAAGGAATCAGTGATAGAAAAAGAAAGAGACATCAGTCTTGAGCACATAGGTACAAGTAACATTATGCAGACTGAGCAGGTTATATTTGTGTATTAAGCAATAAACATATATACATGGATATATGTAGCAACAATAAAAAAAGAGCTCATGGGTTTGAAAGAGAGCAAAGAGAATGATATAGGAAGGTTTGGAGTGAGGATAGGGAAGGAGTAATAATTTAAGTATAATCTCAAAAATAAAAGAAATAATTTCAAAAGGCAAGTCAACAAAAAGGTAGTTAGAATTAAAGAGGATAAAAGAGAAGTAGCAAGCTGGGTATAGTGGCTCACAGTTTTAATCCACACCTGGAGGCAATGGCAGGTAGATCTCTGTGTGTTTGACTCCACTCTGGTCTACACAGTGAGTTCCAGCAGAGAGACACTGACTCAAAAAAATGGTTTTTAGTGAGTATTGTTCTCAGCAATGGAGCCCCACTGTCAGTTTGCAGAGAGCATCCTATTGTCTGGAAACAGTTTGGGGATTTCCATGGGAACACCCTCCACCATTGGCAAATAACTCCATTGAACACAACCCAGTCTTGCTACTGGAAGCCTCATTTGGTGATGAGATGACCAGTTGAGACTCCATAACCCCATTATTAGATGGCCTCAATAGGATTATCTTCATATATTTTAGGAAGTTTCCTCTGCAGTATGTTTTCATATCATCCCTCAAATGCCCCTCAATTCCAGCTGACTCTCCCTGTATTCTCTCCTTCTAACCAATCTCCCCTCCTCCTCCCAACCTGACCCTCCCATTTCTGTCCCCACGTGGTCCCTGTCCACTTGTCAAATATATTCCATTTTCCCTTCCCAGGGAGATCCATTTGTCTCGTCTAGACCCTTCTTCTATTCCTAAGCTTTCTGAATCTATGGATTGTAGCTTGCTTATCATTTACTTAATGAATGGCTAATATCCACTTATAAGAAAATACATACCATATTTATTTTTCTAGGTTTGGGTTACCTCACTCAGGTTGATTTTTTTCCTAGTTCCATCCATTATCTGCAAATTTCATAGTGCCATTCTTTTAATAGTTGAGTAATACTCTTTTGGGCAAAAATATCACAATTTCTTTATCCATTCTTCTGTTGCAGGACATCTAGGTTGTTCCCGGTTTCTCCTGTTATGAATAAAACATCAATGAACATGGTTGAGCATGTGCCTTCAGGTAGGATGAGGCATCCTTTGGGTATATGCCTAAGAGTGGTACAGCTGAATCCTGAGATAGCTCAATTCCCAACTTTCTGAAGGACCACCACATCCATTTCCATAGTCACTATACAAGTTTGCACTTCCACCAGAAATAGAGGAGTGTTCCCCTTGCTCCACATCTTCTCTATCATCAACTGCCTCTTCTGTTCTTGATCTTAGCCATTCTGACAAGTATAAGATGGAATCTCAAAGTAGTTCTGATTTGCATTTCCATTATGGCTAAGGATATTGAACATTTCTTAAACTTATTCTCAGTCCTTTGTGATTCTTCTATTGAGAATTCTCTGTTTTTAACTGGATTATTTGATATTTTCATATCTATTTTTGAGTTATTCATATACTTTGGATATGTGAATATCCAAATGTGGATTTGGTAAAAAAAAAAAATCTTCTGTAGGCTGCTGCTTTGACCTGTTTACAGTATCCTTTGCCTTAAGGAAGCTGTTTGACTTATGAGGTGACATTTATTGATTGTTGATATTTAGTGTCTGTGTAATTGGTGTTCTGGTCAGAACTGGTTTAATGTTGATATCTTTGATCCACTTGGATTTGAGTTTTTTTGTAGGGTGATCCATACGGATCACTGTTCAGTGTATATGGCTTCATGTTGACATCTTTGATACATTTGGGCTTGAGTTTTGTGTGGGATGATCTGTATGGATCTATTTGCATTCTTCTATATGCATATATCCAGTTTGACCAAAACCATTTGTTTAAGATGCTGTCTTATTCCAGTGTGTATTTCTAACTTTTTCAAAAATCACTTGTCCATGGCTGTATGGATTTGTTTGGGTCTTCAATTCAATTCCAATGATCACCATGTCTGTTTTTATGCCATCAGACCTCAAAAGTGAGTAAATAAATATTATCAGTAAAACATACTAAGAGAATGATTCAGAGAGAAAAAAGAGAAAGTCTAATTCAAATTTATTTCCATTCAAAACTACACAGAAACTCATTACAACTAGGTTGATAAAAAGGGAAGGAGATAAATAAACAAATATCCCAGAAGGATTCATAAAGATTTGGGAACACGAGCCATGGAAGCTCAAATGTGTCTTTCTGAGGACCGACTCTGGGCCGTGAAGTCTAACAGGACCAAAATCTCTCTCCCTACTCTTCCTGATACTGGCTCCAGACTTCTGTACCTTGAGATTACCTTCTGTTGGAATTTTGATTTTCTCACAGTTGCCAATTCTTCTAACTCAGGATCATTAACATCAAAAATGGGATTTTTTTATTCAGCCCCAAATTTTCCAGGGATTGTTGTTTTCATCTCATTGGTGTCTAGGCTCTACCCTCTCAGTGAACCAGCTAAACAAGGGAATAATAATTCAAGGGGTGTTAATCTCTGACCAATTATGGATCCATTCTTTGAGAAGGGCCTGAGTGAATAGACAGGGACGTCTCTTCTTGAATTAGAGTTTTAGGGAAATTAGACTTGTTAAATTATTAACTCATAACTTATTCTTCCAGGACCAAGACCTCTTGAGGACAAGGATTAATTTTTGCTGGCTTCTGTGCCAATTCTTTTCAGAGTGCCAGGTATAGAATTATACTGAAAGAACAAATGTACCTTATCGTCAAGATGGAGGAAGAAAGTTCAGATGTGGTATTTGTTTTAAACATTTTCACAAATATATTAGATAAATACTGTTTATAGACAGTATTAAGGTTTATTATAGGAGAGCAAACATTGTTGGGACTCCTATGCAATTCACTGAATCCTATAGATATTTGTTGTTGTCTTTAAAAGGCCCAGAGAGTTGACTTAGCAGGTAAAAGCACTTGCTACCAAATCTGCATATCTGAGTTTGATCACTGGGGACCACATGGTAGGAGGAGGAGTGAATCAACATTTGAAAGTTGTCTTCTGACTTTCCCAGACATGCCACTGTGTATGTAGTCCCATGTACGCACACACCTAGACAATAAATCAATAAATGCGGGGTTTTGCTTAACGAAAAACCAAAGCATGTCCTCTCTTAAGTAAATATCATTTTCCCAATAGGAGAGACTTTATTTAGAAAGTTGAATACCCAGTGGCCCAAGGCACTGAACGTTGTATCAGTTTCCTGAGATAACCTAACAGAGTTTCATTTTGGCATGGATACTGATCAAAGTGATTGGCAAGATCAAAGTCTGGAGTATGAAGAACCAAATCATCCTCGTTATCACTGACAAATGTTAGGGGAGGAAACAATGAGAAAATCCCACTGCCTTGCAAAGGAGACCCTGAAAAATGGGTCACGTTACCTAAGAAGTTACACTGCTCTAGGCCACCCACCATTGCAGAAGAACCTGCCACCACAGGAACAAATACATGGCCACTCTCCACCCTGAGTGTCTTTAGTTCTATAATATTCTTAACCAGTACACATATAATAAGTAAAATTCATGAGCTGAGACCATATCTGTGGTTTACAAAATACCTCCAAATTATAAGAAAAATTAGACAAACCCCAAACATTTTGCTAAAATGTCCGTAATAGGTAAAGATTTAAAATTCTTCACGAATTATACTATTGAAATTGCTGGTAATTAATATATCATTATAATTTTATTTCTTAATGATAGCAGCTAAGACTCTGGTTATAATTCTTCCACATTAATTTGGTGGAAACTCTCCAACAGCAATCTATTAGATTTTCCCTGTTAAATTAGGGTGATGGACTTTTAATGAATCTTAATAAATAGCATGATGATCAAGAATATTGTGAAATCAAAATAACTCTCAATGACATCTCTCAGTTTGTGTAGTATGTCCTCAAAGTCACTGATGCTTGTCCTCTGAGAGTACCTCATATGTATTATTAATATATTTCTGTGTAACTAGCAAGACTGATGACAGTAATTAGACGAATCCAAATTTAACAAGAGTTTAAAAGGAAACTTTTTTAGTAAGAAAATGCTAAGCTTTAATTATGATGTCCCGCTATTATAAGCTTGCCCAATAAAGAACACATAAACTAGAGGGGTTTGAACATGATAGAAGAGCTATCTATTTATATTTAAGTATTATGTTTATTTGTCATTGATTCAGATCACCCACAAAGACGAATCATTGGGGAGTTTAATTTAACCTGATTTCAAAATGGCATTTCCTCTGAGATACGTTTAAGATCTCGATGCATAGTCAGAGGCCGTTTCTCTTTGCTTCTGTAGTAATAGAAACCCTTGGATTGGTGGAAGCCAGAGAGCTTTGTTAGTTCAACCTGGTTTATGCTCTGAGACTCCTACAGTACATGCCGAGAGTCTCCTAGGATGTAGTTTAAAGAAATTTTTGCAGGTAGCTGAGAGCTGTCCTTTATGCAGCAGCAGGAAGGGAATGGAACTTGCTTGCTCTGGGAACAATGACTCTATCATGTGCAAATGATCTGAGTTCTACTTAAGCAGTTTATGTTACTGCAGGGATAGTAGACCTTATTGCTATTTCCTCCCACAACCACTGCTCCATGTAAGCACTGGGCTTTTAATACAGGAAAGGCAAATTGCATCACAGTCTTTGGTGGATTTTAATTACATTTTTGTTGCTGATGTACCATATTATCACTAAATAAAAATAAAATACATATGGGAAGGCAAGAAGAAAATGTTTTTCCTTAAGCTAACACTTCATTATATATAT
>LOEQ01001075.1:209757-228816 GCA_001685075.1 Bramus lutescens
CCATTCTAAGCCAGCACAGGGATTCTTTCTCTGGGAAGATTGTCTTTCTTACAGGGAAGAAGGGCAGTGAAGAAAAGAGAAATATTCCTTTCTGTTGGAGGGCAGGGTAGAACGCAACCCCTGTGCAAATATGAGTCCAGGAAGCAATGAAACCACACAGAGAATTAAACTGAATGAAAGTAGACAAGGAGCCCAGCTCCTGTTCTCAGAAAGGAAGTGTCAAGTTTGACTCCATCTCCTCCTTGCAAGAGGCTACAAATGGAACAAAAATAAACCAACACTGCAGCCCACTTTCAACTGCTTAATTGCTGCTGTTTCCCAGCCCTAGCTATCTGACTCTTCTTGTTTGAATCTGTCCTATGGGGCTGACAGTTTGGGATTGCACATCCGTGTCGCTGCACTTTGAGGGTTTCTTGAGTTTATAAAATGAAAACTGGATCATTACTCTCCTGGGGTTTATCCATGTGGCCTCTACAGTGGGAGGCTAAAAACATGGGAAGTTTTAAAACGTTTACAAGTAACACCAGAAGTATCAGGAGCCTTGGGTTTTACTTTGAGATTGCTAATCTGGTTAGCTTTTGTGTACAGGTTGATAGGCACTTCCTTCCCCCAGCATTAACCCTTTGGTGAAACACAAGAAGTTTAAGTTGTGAGTTAAAGCCACTGTTGTGTAGCATTTAATTCCATTTTATTTTACCCTTTTAAGGCTACATCTGCATGTTAGCCTTGGGATATTAAATTCATGCCTTGACACACTTTCTTTTAATATGACAACATTTAATGGGTAGAAAGTGATGTTTCTCCGGTTTCCATGCTGATTCCCGAAGATAGCTGTAGGTTCAGTTGGCAGAATCCTCTTGGACTAGAAGAAAGTTTAGGAAGTAATGGCAGGAAGGTAGTCTCAAATTTGAAAGCTCTTAAGGGGGAAAAACATTTTTTCCTCTCACATCTTGTTCAAGGAAAGACAACTTCCCCATAACTGTCAGGATAACAGGTCAAGCACATCATACTCGTTAGGCAGTTTTGACAACAGCCTCTCTAATTCCATCATCTCTGATCTAAGCTTTGTTTTCCTATTATTCCTCAGAGACTGATGAGCAATTACCATCAGCTGGGAGGGGGGTGAAGCGAACTATCCAGTTAAATAAAACAGCAAAGCACTGCAAGGGGAGGGGGTCCTGCATGAGCAGAGAGAAAACAGCAGATGCTCATACCAAGATAAATCATTTTGATTTATCAGGAGAAGCCAAGTCGTAGCTTTTTCTAGATGTCCATTAAAGATAAGAAGAAATCTTCTTTCTTAACTCTATCTCACCTTCCACACCAGTCTGGGTACCCTAGAAAGTCTTTTTCAGTCACATGCCTTTAATGTGTAAGTTTCTACACAAACTTAGAAAAGAGCTGAGTTCAATTGCCATTGCTAATATTGATATGTGCATTGAATAATATTAATATTGTATATTGTTTTCAAAATCATTTCCCATTCTAGGCAATTACTTAACCTACCTAAGCAGACATCACACACACACATGCATGTGCGTGCGTACACACACACACAATACACACACATACACACATGCATGTGCGTGCACACACACACTCCATACCACAAACGCCACACATACATACTCACACAAATACACACAAGATTTCCCCCTAAAGGTTTAACATCTAAATGACTTCTAAACACATAATGTTTCTGCTGAAAGCTATTACTTTTCAGAGGTGGCACTTCTTGGTTACAAGAACAAAAGGATAATCCCTTAATTACCTCATGTGTGTATACAACTGAATTCACAAGTTTAGACATGAAAACACACACAGAAAGGAAAGGAGTAGCTTTCTGCCTGGACAAAATAAGATTCTGTTTGCTTGTTTTTCCACTGTACTGGGGAAATGTAAAAGTTTGGGCTTGGTTCATGACATTTATTTTCCTGACTCTCTAAAATGTTAATTATAGAACTATTGTGTACGGAGATGCTTATGAATGTGGAGTTCTTTTTATACACTTCTGAAAAATTGAGCCTTTATATACTGCAAGTCATATCTAATTGTAATATGTAATGAATGGATTGAAGACTTTAATGATATAGAAAATTTATGGTCGCAATTTTATTTAGTCTTCATGTTTCTCCCTTTAAGATGATGTTTTGGTAAGTCTTAGTAATGCTTTAGACTGGATATGATAATTAGAATTATCAGAATTGAAGATGGCAACTCCAGAAGGGAAATCCTAAAGTACTGAAATATCACATGATAAAGAGTTGTCGATATTAGTTGTGACTCGTGTGTCTTGATAGAAGGTGTTAGCTATTCTAGCTGGTTAAATGATCAGGTGGATGGAATCTGGTGGCTCTAAAACTTTACTTTCTACGATATGCTTATTAGACTTGATGCTAATGAAAATAAAACTAGGAAATGGTAGCTTGTCTTAATTATGTTTGCAAAATGAGCTGTAAGACTAATAAAAAATGAGGGATGCCTTATAAATCTGAAAGTTAATTTGAACTTCCTCTTAGTCTAGTAACACATTGAAATCATAACAATTAATCTCTTTTGATGTCAGTGTCTTAAATCAATTTAGAGGATATCCCCAAAACAGGCTCTCAGAGCTATCTGATGGGGAAAAAATCAATTTAAGGAAACAATTTATATGACTCTCAAACCCATCTGATTCTTGTGCTTTTCAGTTTATGCAATACCTGGGAAGGGTTATCATTAATTCTAATTTGTAACTTGATATTTATCTTTCTAATGCTAATAATTACAAGGCTTGAGGGTAAAAAAGAAAAAGAAGACAATTCGATTATATAATAGAGAGTTTTATATAGTATTGGGGTAACGCAGATGAAACATAGACTTTTTGCCAAAGTATAATGTTGTTATGGGTTTTACAAGCATTTTGCAAAGCAATGTTTTTTCATTAAATATCTGATCCACTTGTGATTTAAAATTTTTAATGATTTATTAGTCATAAATGTATCTATACTGAAAGTTTAATAGATATGAGATGACTGCTAGCTAAATGTATTTTTATTAAAATTAGCCAAATCTATTTATAAAAATATAAAACAAATGAGTATAAATACCTAATTTTAATTTGAATTCAAATATATGTATTTTCATATACATATTCTAAAATTATGTAACACTTTAAAAAACAGATGAGAATTTGATGGGCAGTAGATTATAGTATATTGAACCTTGGGGGGTACTCACCATGTACAGTGAAAATAGTAACAACATGTTAGGGGTGCTTTAGTGAGTCTTTGGTAGAAAGACTAGTAATACCAAAACACAAAATTAGTGTGAGCCGAGAGCATTGCTTTTACTGGCAGATTCTTCCTCAGGTAGGGAAGAAAAATCTGGAACAACTCTTCAGTAGAAGATATTCCCCTATCTACATTTAGCAAAAGTTGAAATCATAATGTTCCTTGACTTTGGATATGATCAAGGATAAAGTCCGTAGGGCTTTTAGCAGCTATTTCAGTCACCATTTACAGTTAAGTAAACTTCCTTATTCACTTTGTAATTTTATGTAATTGATGACATGATTATCATGGCTTTTTTGAATAGGGGAACATAAGGAGGTATCTTCACATCTAATTCTTCAAGGAATGATTGATGTTTTTCATTTTGCTTTATAAACTCAACCCGAACCTTTTCGTTTAACATGTGCATTTTCCTCAAGAGAATTTTAATATTTCTCAGAAGAGGGGAAACAGAGATGCTCGTGCAGTTTCTCAAAGGGATCACAGGCACTATTTTCAATAGCTATGAAGTAGATGATGATAGCTCGGAACATGATCAGCAGCAATGGATGGATTACAATGATAGCCTGGTATTGAATAGTACCCTACTCCAATGTACACATTAGCAGTGGGAACATAAACTTCTTTAAAATTAAGTCCCGATATTATAATTTAGAAAATGCTCATTCTTTCCTATCTATTAAGTGAAACATTGAGTTTTGCTGCTTTAATAAAAGCTGAAAACTCTCAAAGCATGATCGTCCACCATTATAAGATGATGCTGTGATATATGTGTTTTAGACTGAGTTCATAGGTACCCTAGAACCCATCCATTCTGGCTACATTTGAACATACATACCTAAAAGAAAATAAATTGCTATGCTGTAGAAATAGCAACCACTGACAGTGTTGTTTATAGAGTTTTAAATGCGATGTTCCAAGCCCACTGCAAAGGAATCTTTGAAAATGACGTTCAGTTTTCTTTAATTTGAAAACAAGACTGAAATGAAGACAGTTCTGAATGATTGTAAAAACTAATTTAGAGTTTAAAAAAGCATGATATGCCTCTGAGAAATGCAAAGCTCACAAAGAATGGCCATTTCCATATTTTTTAATTTATTTTTACCCAGAGTTCGAATTGTGTAGATCAGTTCCAATTCTCTTTGATATGTTTTGTCTCTCCAAATGCACTTAGTGCTTAGACAAGGTGTTGGCTCTCTGACTGTGGTATGAGAAGAGCAAAGGAAGCTGATCGTTTCTGTGAGTGCTTTGACAGCAGACGGCTTGGCTGTTGTTCTGATTGTGCACATAGGGAGGCAGTATATTAAAAGGGGTCTCCAGATAACCATGACATATGTGAAGATAAAAAATGCCACCTAGTTCTTAACTGTCTTGCACTCAACGAGAGATGGAGAATTTTCACAGGCAGTGAGAATGGCCTTTATGTAAGTATCAGAATCAGATCAAATTATTTGCTTGAGATGTAATTTAGTAACTTTCTCAGCCTTCCCGTCAGACGGCATTCCACAGCACGCACTAGGTTACGAGCATGCTACTGTAACCACACATGTTGCACATAAAACTCTTAGCTGAGTGCCTCAGTCAGGAGTTAATTCTTGATGGTAACATCTGATGAATGCCACCCAGGATGGCATAGAAATGGGTATCCCCTGTCTTTGTGAACTTACGGCTATTATTTGTGAAATGGATCTTAGTGAATGATTCTCACATGCCTCGAATTTGTATAATTATTTTTGCCAGTGGATATCTTATAAGGGAAACTAGTATATATCATTGTCTGTGAGAACTGTGTGATTTATTTTTCCTCTTAAACAATTCAGCTACTTAATCAAGAATAAATTGGGCACACACACTCAAAGACAAATAAAATCGACTATTTTTAAATGTCAAACATACTTTTCCTGAATTGCCTAAATGAGAACCATTGTCTTCGAGTTTTGCCTTTACCCTCCCTGACCATAGCCATTGTATCAGTTACATGGAAACAGAGAGAAGAGCAGAAAAGCCCACTTCGGTCCTCTGGTGAATTCCCCTGTGCCCTTGCAGGTTGCAGCATCCTGTTTTGCCTGTGGCTCATTTCTCCCTTACCTAGGATCCCATGCCTACCCTAGATAGGAAGCGGGTAATTGGATTTACTAATTGCTATTTTGAGATTCCTTCCTCAATAAGGCAAATGCTCATGGAAATACTCTGAACATACACAGCTGCGAGAAACTCATATTAACCCTTTGGTGGGTGGTGCCGACACTTCTGTAAAATTTAAGGCCATTTATGAAACGACTTCTCTTCCAGGAGTTTCTTTCCATTTCTCACAGGTTATGTGAGCCTTGACCTTGGTCAAGGCCATTAAACCAGGAGTTGCTAGAGCAATTTTACTTAAAATCTGAGGATAAGACTGAAATACCTATAAGTAAGGAGTTCCAAGATAAACATGGTGGTAGACACCTGCAATCCCAGTACTAGGAAAGTTGAGACGAGAGGATCAGGAGACCGAGGCTATTCTCAGCTACACAGGCTAGCCTGGGCTACAGGAAACCCTCTCCCCAACCTCACTGCCACCCCAGAAATGATTTCCAAATCATCTTTTCCAAAACCAAATGTGTCCAAGATTAAGACCTTTAAATGGTAACATATTCACCATCGAGGCTACTTGAGATTATATTTGCGCTTCCAGATTTCTAGGGTTTACCTTGAAGCAGCGCGTACAACAAGGTTGTTTTAAGGATGCATACTTAACAAAGTATCTTTGAACACAGATGAACATGCAATTTATTTCGTAGGTTACCAGCAGCAAAGCAGCAGGCAGCAGGGCACAGCCCCCGAGACTCACATTAGGTATTGTGTGCAGATAAAGAGCCAACTGAGTGTCCTGTTCCAGGATCCTGGCCTCCAATAGTCTATACAGTGAAGTTAGTGATAGGCCCCCTATGTACTACTATGAGCCACAGAAACTGCCTACCTGCTCATCTTTGAGAAAATTGAAATCAAGACATGCTCTTTAGACAAATGGCTTAATGTCCTTTGAAGGAAGAGCAAGTGAGATAACAGGGTATTCGGGCATTGTGGGACAGATCAAGATTTTAGATTTTGAGTTAGCAGCATTCTTTAGAAGCAAGGTTGACACAGTTTCTCAGTAGCAAAGCTAGGTAGCAAAGAGCTGAAATCTCTTTCTGGCCTGAAGTGCCTGCCAGATCCTAGCTTACCAAGCTGGCTTTCTGCCTAATCCCTAGCATTTCCATCAGATTTGAGGAATGAATAAAGCCAGCCACTGGGCATTAGAACATATTACTAGAACATCTAGGACCGCTTCTATAAATGGAGTCACCTCACCATGCCACGTTAGCAATCATTAAGCATATAAGGCCACAGATTTTAGATTGAAAAGTATGTACACATGAAAAAGACCGCTGCGTGCATCAAAGTGATTAGGTTTCAACTTTGTATAAATGTGTGTGCCACAAGCTCAAACTGCATTGCTTTTTTAAAATGTCTTTATATATGTCCTTTCAGATTATGATAATCTTTCCCAAGGAATCATAGATACTTTCTGAGCAACTCCTAGATAACACAAACCGAATATTGATGGTAGGAGAGAACTAACTCCTTCAGAAACAAGGAGAGGGGGACGAGCTTTGCTATGGCTTTGAGAATCTTCCATCTTGTATATATTGAACACATAGCAACCATTTTATTTCTCTTGACTTCTGACTTTTCTACCAGTACTTAATGGATAATATCTGTATTATGTTCACTGTATGGGAAGAAAGAAAATTATTTCAGCTCTCTGATTGTGAGAATGCTCCAGGAATTCCCTATAGTTTCTTCCTCTTCCTTCCTGTATGTTTCCTTCCTCTTCAACGTTACCCTTCCTACTCTATCCTTCTTGCTGCCCCTGCTTTTTTTTCTTCTCTCCTCACCATTTTTTCTTTTAATATCTTCACACGTATCTCCCAGTGATAAGAGGCTCCTTAATATTTTTTATTATTTTTTTCATTTTACATACCAACCCCTGTTCCACCTCCCTCCCCTTCTCATACCTCTCTCTCCCACCTCCCCTCTTCATACCCTTTTGTCCACTCCTCAGAGGGGGTAAGACCTCCCTTGGGGAATCAACAAAGTTTAGCATAGCAAGTTGAGGCTGGACCAAACCCTTCCCTTCTGTATCAAGACAGAGCAAGATATCCTACCATAAGGAATGGGCTCCAAAATGTCAGGATATTAGACAAAGCAAAGGATAACAAGGCTGAAATCCACAACCCCAGAGAAGGTAGGTAAGAAGGAGGATCCCAAAACATATGGAGGGCCCCAGGAAGAAGTAGTTAAGATCAAGAGGGCTGAGATGGATTTCTTAGTCTTAACTCATTATCATCTTTTACCAGCTTAATTTAGGTTTTTTAATACATTAAGACATGTCACTCCTAATATGTATACATTAGCTTCACAACACATACATGAGATAAATACAAAGGCAAGGTCTTACTATGTTTACATAATTGACATGCTTAATGAAATGTGCCACTTCAGTGGTTTTAAGAATTTGCATGTTCGGGTCTCTTTTATGTATAATTTCTAGACCCAAACTGGTTGCAGAGAAACTGAACAAGTATGTTTTAAAACAAAAAGTAAAAAGCGAGCATGCAGGGCTGTGTCCCCTACCCTTGGTAGTGCATTGTTGTTACCTTGATTGGTATGTGGTTCTGTATCACGGAACCACTTCTGCTGCATTATTTGATCTTTACAGTAGATTTTTCCATTGTGCAGATGCAATAAAGAAGACTCAGATGCTAAATCGGGGTGCAATTACATACATAAAAAATTAAATGTGTTTGTATGTTTTGCCTATTGATTTATCTTGCCTCAGTACTTACAATGAGAACCACATGTTTCACAGTCATCTCCATACAGAGGACTTAGGTTGCTCTTGCTTATCAGAAAAAGAAAGCACATGAAATCTGTCACCATTGTTGAAAATTAAAGTTTGTATTTCGTCGAAAGGATAAGGAAGTTTTAATAGTCTGTTGTTTCTCCTATGCTAATTTTTAAGGGTATTAAGTTTGTGTTTTAAAATTAATCAAGGGTATTTTATTAGTCTATGATCAAAAGAAAAATCTCACAGCCTGTGCCGCTAACTTAGCTTTCTTTTAGTTACTACTCCATCACTCTGATGTCAGGTCATCTCATTTTCCTCTGCATTTCTAAACTCCATAGCTCTAAGGTATCTAGTAAGGTACAGATATCTGTGATTGGAATGATAGGACATTATTTATATTATTAGTAGGATGCTATTTATACTATTAATAACATAGCTGTGCCATAGCTCCCTGAAGTTCAACTCCCCATTTTCTCCTTGGCACTCATAGACACAGTTTCTCACTGTTCCTCACCTAACATTGATGGAAGCTATTGAGCCTGCTTGATCCTTTCCTTTCCTATTCCTATTCCTGTTTCTATTCCTACTCCTATTCCTATTTTACCCCAAGAGTACATGTTCAAACCCGAAGTATAATTTACCCATTGTCTTAAGTCTCTCTGCTGAAAGCTTCTATGTTCAGGAGGAAACACTAGTACTCATGGGAACTGTAAAATGAATTAATATCATTGACTTCATGGTTACACTTAAATAAGGAATTGGGGATTTTCATTGAGAATAAGTGATAGAAATAATGGAAAATTGTTTGAAGTACAGGCTAGGTCTTTGTAGGGACTCTTGAATGAAGGAAACCCTCATTATATTATCATTTCTCCCTACATATCAGATCCTTTCCCATATGGTTTGAAATCTGACTCTTATTTAATATCACTGATATTATTGACAATATATCCATATATTTTGATGAGAAGATTATGAAAAAGGTCCTTTAAGAAACTTGCCCAAGGGTCATAGGATGCAGTATGACATTGGAACAAATCCAAACCATGTGTCCACCAAAGCAATATCCATCAATAAGTTTCACATTATCCTTGAACACATAAATGGGAGATGTTGAAAGAATAGATAGACGGTGGCCGATAGTGACTAATGATGCAGATAGAAAACCAAAAGCTAACTTATCTATCCCACTGTTTGCATCAGATTTGACCATCATGTCATTGCGATAAAACCATGAAACACGAGGCTTTGTTCCCTTGAAATAACAAGATTCAACGGGATAGATTGCCACTATTTATTCAGAAATAGAAATGTAATGTTACTACTTGGTGGGATGTAATATACCAAACCACAGTATTACTTCTTCAGTAAGTACAGTGGTGTGCCTATTGTATGGCAAGTGCTGTTTGGGTGCTGGGAATACAGAAGTAAACCTAGTAGACAAGTATTCTACTTTTATGGAGTTTACATTATAGAAAAAAAGAAAATTAACGACAACAACAACAAAACCGCAGTAGCTTCAAATAGTAGTGATCACTAGGAACTCAAAAAAGAAGCTAATAAATCAAGCAACTCTAGTTGGGAGTGTGAGAAAACAAGCCCCATGCCTGTCAGGCAGAGGCATTGCTGTCAAAGGAAAAGTCAGTGCAAATGTGAGGGGAACCAGCTCTCAGTACTTAAATACCCAGCACTACTTCAATGAGTTTTAATCTGCCTTAATATTGTAATTAAAAGCATTCTGCAAACAACAAGAAATATCCAGCGTTATAATACGATCTCACTGTGTTTTAAATTCATTTGCCTGGTTTGTGTATTGCTGTAGTGGCTTCAGAGTTATACATACGGAGCGTGAAGCGAGTGGTCACTATTTCTGTACATTCGACACAGACTGAAATCCACTCTTTAATGCTTTATAGATGGATAATTTATTCTCCATTACCATGTGTTGGAATGTACCCCATATACATTTTCCTTACATCTTTTGTTAACTCTTAATATCCTTTCTCCTTTTTCCTAATTTCTAAGAAAAACAAGTGTGTGCCTTTACCCAGTTTTTATGGCTTTAAGTACACATGGTAGGTTTTGCATTTTTATCACAGTAATGACTTTTCTCAACGTAATTTCCTTTTGAGACCATTTTTTCGTATAGCCTACAAAACTCTAATTTAGATTTTGAGACAAAAGTAAATAAATATGGAGAACATAATAAAACAAATCATTTTGTGTCGATTATCATTTAGACAACACTGGTCTTGAAGCATTAACAGGAAATTATTTTGCCTTTATCTTGTTTCATATCCTGGTTTCAAGGAGATAATAAAACCAAGCCTGCCTAGGTCACTCTGTGATGGTCAAACAGGCACTTACAAATGCTCATTGTCGTGTGTGAAACCACACTGCCATTTAATCTGCTGCAGCAGTTATTAAGTGATAATTAAAGTGTCAATCTTAAGTGGCCCACTTTTGTCTTTCCCTAGGATTCTCTATAAGCTTAATAATAGCAACATATTTTTAAAATGGAGTTAAGTTTGCTAAACTATGCTGGTAAATATGTGTGTATAAATATGTATATATTCCTTATCAGTAGAATTAAAGAACTTTATATTCTCTTTCTTTTATTCAAGCATGTGCATTCTAATTTTGAGTCTTAGTTTGTGTGAAACTAAAGTGAGTTTCAGATGATTTTCAGTATTTTTATCACTTTGATTCTTAACTCCCCATAAGATAATAAGGGAACATTTTACAGAAAATTCAATAAATGAATCTGTTAATCATATTTGGTAATATTTTTACAGTCATTTATTCTTACTAAATCATCAAATATACACATAAAAATAATAATAAATGTCCTAAGAGGTATTTCTGCATACACATTCTCAAATTTGATTTATCATTTCTTTACCTAGTTCATTAAAAAATATCCTGGTCACTACCAACTAAGATAACACTACAACATACAAAACCTTTAGGATTTTTTTTTCTTGGAGGTCAGAAGAGGGCGTCAGATTGCCTGGCACTGGTGTTACAGACAGTTGTGAGCCCCCTGATATGGATGCTGGGAATTGAACCTGGGTCCTTTCCAAACACAGCAAGTGCTTATACACACTGAGCCATACCTCCAACTCCACAAAATAATTTAAAACACTTCCTTACAAGTATTACATTTTCAGTGACAAGCAATGCATTTAAGATATCTTTAGCATGTGGCTACACTGTAAAACAGGAATTTGCCATGGAAATATATTTTAATATATTAACTGAATATATACAAAATGTAATGAGTCCTTTGTCGAAATGCAGTATTCATATGTTGATGATTTCATGGGAATTTTTACATTTATGTTTTTTACTCATGTCCACAGTCCATCTGGCACTGTTGTCCAGCAAACAGCGCTGTGTTGTTCTGCTTCCTATGAAAAATTCAGCTGATAACATTCAGCTGCCTTTTGTTTAAACAAGGTCAATACTTTGAACTCCTTTTTACAATTATGGATAAACTTCCTTGTAAGCAGAGAGAGTTTACACAGAATAACTGATTCTCTTCCTTTAAAGCTCTGACTGGAAAATTTGTCTATGAAACAAACAGTGAAGACTGAGCAAAAGCATTTAGAATTTTAAATATTAATGGAAATAGTTAACATGGTCTACAAGGCCCCTTATGATATACTGGCCTAGAATCTCTACATCATTTATTACTCTAAAGACTTCCCTGCTGTTCATTCTCCGTGAACATTTTCTATTCCCCACATCTACCATGTCTTCTTTATATAACGCCCGTCGTGTATAATTCAGTTTAAATGTTTTTCTCAAATAAAATATCCTACACTGTATCTTTAGTTCAGTGTTTACATAATGTGCTTGATTTTTGTAGCATTATATTTATCTATATTTCATAATTATCTTTTTATATGACCATCTACTTGTTAGTCAATAAACCCACTAGGGTTAGAGAATATGTTTTATTCATGTTTATCTTCTCAGACAGTTAAAGAGTGCTTGGCCTCAAATACGCACTATTAAACCTTTTTATATCTTGTTGAACAGAAAAAGGATCAGTCTTCTATGGTAGGCATACAAACTAGGCAATGTCTAATTTTTTTCTAATTCTTTTTTCTAATTCTTTCATTGGTCATTGTAGTGGAGGACAGAAAGAGACTACCGTGGCTGAAGATGCCACAAAACCATGTACCTGGAGCTAAATAAACATCTTCAAATAGAGAGCTGGGACAGGGGAGGAAGCAGAGAGGGGAGAAAGAACTAACAAAATGCTACCTGTTGATGCATCTCTACCTTGAGATAATTTTGATGTGATTTCTCTTTATCCCAATTTATGATTCATCCCTCAGGCATGTACTTCAGTTACAAAAGATGTTTCGGAACTCTTTATGAAAAATTTACTTCTGATTTATTCCCCATAGTATTCTGTATGTTTTAGGCACTTTTATTTTTGTTATTATCTATTTATTTATCAAACACTATGAGAAACCACTAGAAACAGAAACTATCAGATATGCGGGGCCATTTGTGCCCCATGTTGTCTTCTTCAATGACAGTCATAATACTTGGCTTATTAGTAGATATTTAAAGGATTTTCATTGGAGGTCATTTCCCAGAACTCACACATTAACCCTCACACATGAATACATGCACAGAAGCACACACACACACACACACACACACACACACACACACACACCAAATAAGCCAATATTTTAAAAAAATTAAACAAAAATAAATTTTTTGTCAGGGAGCATATGGCAATACCGCTCAATTGGTAAAATATCTGCCTAGAACTCACATGATCCTGGATTTGGTCTCAGAACTTAATATACTAGTTATGGTAGTGCATGCCTAAAACCACAGTACACCCAAGGTAGATGCAGGAGAATCAGCTCATGGTCACCCTCAGCTGCATAAGTCATTCACAACCAATGTGTCCTAGGTACTTTATTTCAGGAAAATGACATTTCTTGAATGGATGAGAGGATGCGTCAAAGCATGGTAGAATATGTGAACTTTTCTGTTCCCTGTTCTTTAGATAATAGGTTCCCCTCTGTAGTAACTAGAGGAAATAAAATATTTAGTTAGAAATCTTCGAGATAATATAGACATGCATTGTTAAAATAAACTTTTGAACATTTCACAGTGACTTTACTGTACTTCAGTACAAGTTCAAAATCTGTTTGGATGTCACTACTATAGGTAATCACTAGGATTATAATTTTAGATTTGTAAGATGACTCTTTAACTGTGTATGGTTTCAGCTGAGTCTGTAGGCACATGACTGTAATTTCAGCTACTTGAGAAGCTGAGGGAAGAGGCGCCCAATATGAAGGTCTACCTTGGAAGCTTTGTGAGACCCTGTTTCTGAAAAAGAAGTTAAAGAAAAAAAAAGATGTTAGGTATGTAGTTTAGTGGTAGAGCGCTGGCCAAGCAAGCAGAAGGTTCTGGGTTCAAGTCCAAATGCTACAAAGAAAGCAAATAAACATGAGCCAGTCCTCACATTTCCTGTAGAAATGTCAAGGGTTGGCTGACATTGTGTGGTAGAAGGCCGTTGAGCAGACTCTGAAACCTATTCACATTTTTGGAAACCTCGAGTATAATTTAAATCTGAAAATGTTGAATACTTGGCTGATTTTAAAGAAATATATTACAGATCTATATCTAATAAATGATAATACTAATGAGACTAAATTTAGTTTAAGGAAATTTGAAGTAGGGTGTAGAGAAATGCTCTAAATAAATGTTGTTGCCTTTTAACTTAAGATTCTTCCACAATTATTTTGATAACGTGTATTCTCTCAAAATCAGAGCTTCTCAGGTTTATTTTTCTTGTTTGTTTCTTTCCTTTGTAATGGGAACAGTCTGTAATATTACATTCTCTAGGTGTGAAAACACATCTTCAAAAATCTATCCGGAAAACAGATCTTCTAGATAAAGATGAAATTGTTAGAGAAATGCAAACAGATACTGTTTTTTTCAGTATTTCTGAGAACTTGATTTTTTTCCTTGAGAATAAATAACTGTCGAATATCCCCAAGAGACTGTGTATTTTTCTTCCAGCCAAAGTATATCGAATTATGAAATCAAATCAATGCAGAATCCATGCATACCACACCAACACGCTGACTCAGACTAGGCTGTGTTCTCTAGGACGTTGGGTTGTTTCCATTATACCGCAGATGCCCACCTTACAGAAAGAACACTGGGAATTTACAAAAAAAAAAAAAAACATAAAGACCTCTGGTGGATACTGCTGAGTGAATTAGTCTTGTTGATTTGGTTTTTCCCATCCCTGTCATATGCATTTCCGACTTCCCTCTAATCCCTAGACTTCGTGTGTAGCTTTGTTAATAGGAACCTTCCTGAACTCACATTTGTTAGTCAAGTCTTCTCTACATCCAAGGTAAGATGTGAAACCTTCTCTCCCATCTGTTTACACTGTGTGCCTGTTTGGGTACAGAAGAAGGACACACTCTCAAATAGGGCAGTCAATACATGTCACAGATGAGTGTTAGTCTGAAGCAGAGGCACAGTGGTCCATGCATACCACACCAACACACTGAGTCAGACTAGGCTGTGTTCTCCTGGCTCCTCAGCAGAGATCGTGTGTGTCTAGAATGAACTGAAGAAGCCCTGACAAAGTCATACAGGTTTGTGTGGTGCTGAGCTTATTCGCTTTCATTCCGATTGAGATATGGGGAAAGCAGGGTGGATTTTCAGTAGAACCAAAATTCTTCCCAGCTTAGAGTCTTGAAAAATCATTTAGAAAAGACTATTCAGGGCCAGACAGTGGTCACCCACGCCTTGAATCCCAGGGCTCAGAAGGCAGAGGCAGACAATCTCTGTGAATTCAAGGCCAGCCTGGTCTCCAAAGAGAGTTTCATGACAGCCAGAGCTGACAGATAGAGAAACCCTGCCTCAGAAAAAAAGAAAAGACTATTCAGTAACTAGAGCCAGGATGGAAGCAAGGAAAGAATTTGCTTTTTGTGGGTTTGTGTTGAAACAATGTTGCTGCAGATGTGTTCTCTGTACATTTCTGAAGATGTCACAACCTCTGGATTGGCAGAGCAGTGAGCAGCTCAGGACAGTGCTGTCACAGAACGTTGTTTTCGTGGTTTTATTAAGAGTGCAACTAACCATTTCTCATATATGGCCCAATTTATAACATTCATTAGATTTTATTTTTAACATGGTTTATGTGATTTCCCCATCCATATTAGCAGCAAATGTATTGCCTTTGGGCAAATAGATAAAAATTGGGCTAACTTCAAGGACTCTGGAAATGTGGAAATGTGGAAGAAAAAAAATCACCTTTTGTTCTATGACTGAAAGACACTCAATACATTGTCTGACGTCAGAAAGGGAAGCATTAAGCCTTCATGAATTTAGAGTGAGTGCAATTGGTTCTGAAACCTAGCCTCCACAAAGAACCTGGTCTTCTATTTCTTTTCTAGAAAATTATATTGAGGGAAAGGCTTTTATTTTTCCATATTTTCTATTTGGTTTCACTTTAAGCAAAAAAAGAGAAAGGAATACAGCAATATGAAGATTCTAAATGTTATTCATTCCAGTGAATGCTGCTTTGGAAACTTCCAAGTTATCTGATACAACACTTTAAAATTAACTATCAACTAAATGTCGCTCACTATATCCAAAGACAACTACAAATTGGTAGTTACAATATATCTAAGATTCTGCTATATGTAAGGATCTGTTCTCTCATAGTGCCTGGTTGAATTTATTAAATCAATAGAAAATTTTCTAAATATCTACAGTTAATACATATACAAGTATATGCTGAATACTTAATTCAGCATGGGATGATGATCAAGAATTAATTCGGTTATGTAAAATTATTTATTTATACATTTATTTATTAGTGTGTGAGAGAAAGCACATGCACAGGGGATAGTTTAATGGACTGGTTTCTCTCTTCAAATACTTGGGTTCTGAAAATCCACCTCAGGTCATCAGACTTACACAGCAAGTAATTTGACCACTGAGATGTCTCACCAGCACTGATTCAGAAATTTCTTAACCAATAGATCATGTTTCCTCACGAATTCGGGAACATTTTTCTTTGAAACTATATGTAAAACTGAGTGTGTACATTTGCATAAGCATGTTTTCAGAGAAGAAACTCCGAGGTTTTGTCACACCGCCAAACCCTGTGATTCCAAAGTGCTTTAGATTCCCCCAGCAGGTAAGGAAAAATAGACATAAAACATCTCTCCAGCTGAAGACTTTGTGAGAGAAGGGAAGTTCATACCATCAAGTGGCAATTATGAAAGTGATTGTAAATGGGTGTACACTATGAAGAAGAGACTTAGTATTCACAAGGAAGATGAAAAATGAAGCCTTGCATAAGTTTAGAAAACATCTTTTTCATATAATATTTGTGTGAGATGTTTTTCATGTGAGGAAAAGCATCAACAGAATCTTGAAGTTAATATTGATCAATGTTTGGGAGCATAATAAAGAGCCTATGATGAGGGCAATATTTCTCCATAGTGAATTAAAAGTTATTGAACATAGGACACTAATACTTTTCATAGATTAAAATATTGAATAGTAAAGCAGTACATTTATACCTCACCTACTATGATTTAGACTGTATAATGCTGATTTTGAAAATATAAACCATTATTTGGAAAAAAAAACTTCTAATATCAATGATCATCGTAAGATACATAATTAAGAAGGACACTAGTCCAATTACCAGATAAAATAAACACAGTTATTTAATAGCAAATAGTATCTCATTTATATTTCAGGTGCTTTTAAGTATAACCAATGCATTTTCTCACCGAGCATTTCTTTTGTCTGGTTTGAGGAAACAATGTTGAAATTTCGCACTTGATTGGTCCAGCATCATGTCAGAACTAATATGTTTTGAACTAGACAGCTGCGCATAATGTTCTCCTTCCTTCTCACACATCTTTCCCTTTCCTTGCTGCATAGTTTTGTCAATTGCAATGGCCTTGGGTCTCAATCTCTCATCTCAAGACTGCTTCTCCCCATTTCTAGAAACCTCTTTCTGAATGCTTTACTTTTTTTCATCTTCTCATCCTTCCAAATCCATTAGCACTTCAACTGCCTCTCCATCCTCCAGATTCAGACTCTTTCCTCAAGATCCGTTTTAGATATTTCTTCATCTTCAGTGATTGGGTGGGGAAAAAAGCTATCGATTAGAATGATACCAACATTAACGCCGTGCATTTTATCTATTGGTTGTTTATTGTTGTGTTGAGAATCAATTATACTTATTCTTTGTGTACTTATTCTCTCACCTGTATCAAAATATTGTAAGCATGACTAAGTGTTCCATGTTCTTAGTTTATTGATTACCTTGCTTTGTTTTGTTTTCATCAACCAAGTCATTAGGCACAAAATGGATTCTTTTTTTTTTTTTTGGTTGTGAGCTAGCCTTTAACAGCTGGGCCATCCCTCCAGGCCTGAAATAGATTCTTGATATCCCCTGATTTCTTAAGATATTGGCATGGTTTTAGGGGGAAATGAAATAACTAGTAACCACAAGCATATGTTGTAACTTGCACTGTGAGAAATGCTTTTGCATATTTTTTTCTCAATTAGTAGAATAGCATTATGTATCATAATCTTCATTTTTATATGAAAACAGGTTTAGAGAGACTCATTATTTTGATTAAAAATAAAAAATCTAGTTACTAGTCGATCCAAGCATTCAACTTAACAGGAGGCTAACTGGGATCCCCATAGATGTTATGTAAGGTAGAAGTTTAGCCAAGAAATTTTAAATGTGCATAGTTCTTAACACCATCTAATCCAATGGAAACGTGGAACAGATTTATTGAGGTAGCTAATAGATACACTGTGTTGGTGGGTTTTTAAGTAGTAACAGTGAAATAATAGTTATTGGGTATTTATTTATATCCAGAAGTCTATATTGGGAGCTTTTAACATGATAAAACTTAAGACATGCTAGAGCTTGGAGCATGGATATAAGATGAAAGGAATCTTAGAGATGTCAAAGAGGTCTGTGACCATTTGAATTGTGCTTGGGAGGAAGGCCACAGACCACAGCTTTGGTGACACCTATTGAGTTGCCTTTGCCCAGCATCCCCTCTTCAAAGGTTGAGTTAACTGCTATCAGGCTCACCCTACAACACATATCATTTCAAGAATGGCTTACTAAACCTGCTAAGCCAGTCCAGGGGGCTGGGGGTTTAAGTGCTGAGAATGATTTTAAGTTACTTTTCCATGTGTAAAATATGTTCAGAGAAAAATGTAGAGCTCAATAAAAATCAATTAAAAATGTGTTCAGGAGATATTAGAACATCTAAGATAGCAATAAATAAGTTCACAACTATGTCACATATTTATACATTGGCTTCTATCTATGTTATTTTTGATGTGTATTAGATGTATCTCCACGTTTTAAATTCAGGATCAAGGTAGTCTGCTCGGTTGGCCTTCCATCTCTTGTGAGATATACTGAACAGTGCATTTAAGGGATCCTTGATGAACTTGAACCAAGTGGTATAGTTTAAATGGAAGAATGTTTTGCATAATTAAAAATTCACCTTTTTTCTTGTATTCATTGCTATGAACATATCATATGTAAATATCTTAGCTTTAAAACTTAGTGTTGTTTTGAAAAGGATGAACTTACTGGTACTCCCATTATAGCACATCTTGAGTTCTGAGCATAAACTCTTTTTTTAGCTTCAGTACATTTATTCTTTTTATTTTTAATTTTTTTATTAAACATTTCCATCTCCTCCCACTTCCCTCCCCCTCCCCCTCCCTCTCCCCCTTCCTTTCCAGTCCTAAGAGCAGTCAGGGTTCCCTGCCCTGTGGGAAGTGCAAGGTCCTCCCCCTCTCCATCGAGGTCTAGAAAGGTGAGCATCCAAACACACTAGGCTCCCACACAGC
>LOEQ01001075.1:236327-257629 GCA_001685075.1 Bramus lutescens
AGGCAGCCAGCGAGCTCTGCCAGCTGGCTCAATGCTGTTCTCTGAGTTTTGGAGAAGAGGAGCACAGATATTTTTGATCCTGCAGGCGAATTCAAGCATGATATACAAAGAAAAAAACAAACCTTTGACAATGATTTCACATAGAGGGAAAGTAAGATTTTAACATCACAGAGTCCCCAAATTTCTAAAACCAGGTCTGTCCCTTCAAAATGGACCCTTGCCAAATGTCAGTCAGCATGTATATTTGAAACTCATTTGAAACCTTTTCCAAGAGTTAATTCCAAGTCTGTGAAAGGAATACAATGGCAAAACTTTGAATACTGAAATATTATTCACTCTGCTTTAATTCATCTCTTTAGTCCATCTCCATGAAGGACTACAATATTACAGTTATTCATTATTGGTGATGGTTGACTTGGCCAGTTCTTCTGTAATAGTGTAATAGTGTTTATAATTACCAGCAGGAGCAACTCTTGTTCACTGTATAGAACCACTTTCAAATAGAATAAAAGATTAAAAGATATCATTGAACTCTCTTAATAGTAGAGATTATTGGTAAGTTTCTCCTGAGTGATTTTCTAGTAGGGAGACTTGACCTTGTCCTTGTTGAAGCTATAACAAACAGTCCCTGGTACAGAATAAAAATCTTCCAAGGTAGTATACAATTTGGAGAGTAAATATGAAAATATAAGCAATACAGAATGTCAGTAAGATGAATTGCAAGCAATAAGAAACTGTAAGCACTGGGCAAAAATGTTTTCTTCACAAATCTGTGTGATATTTTTATAAATAATTTCTTAAATTGATATTAGGTACAATCAGAATTTAAATATTGAAAGCAGATGTCATCTTCCTCAACTGCAAGTTTTTAAGTTATATTGTGACATGCTACTGTTTTTCTCCATAGATGATTTTGCATGTGTGTATGTTCATATGTGTGTATGTGTCATTCAAGAAGGTTTTTCTTGGAAATTTGATGTCTATATTTAAGATAATAAGTTTTTGTTTAACATACAAGCTTTATATAATTGGTATTTCTGATTTTTAAAGCATGTGTGAAACTATTCCATCAGATATACTTAGGATGCTTTATATTTTTGATATTATTTTAGTGAAACTACAGAATCATTTTAAATTTCACTTCATTTCATTTTATTTGGTCCTGAAGACCAAATCTAGATATTTTTGTATGTTAGTAAACACAGCACCCTGCCATTAAGATACATCACCAAATCCTCCAAAGTAATTTTATTAATGGGTTATTTTTCAGGTAAGGTAGGTTATTTTTCAATTAAGAAGGCCATTTGAAGAGATGTTTTGGTCTAAAATTGAGTGTATCTGATAGTTTTTTAAATGTAAGGTAATTTTTGAAACAAGCTAAGAAAATTATATGAGAATTGGGAGGAGGGGAGGAGGTGGAAAGTTTTAATAATAATAATAATAAATGAAAAAAAGAGAAAATTATATGAGAAGGCAGTTTCTTTATCTAGATTAAAAATGGCATTATCTTCCATTGTCAAAAGCAAGACCAAATACAACATTATGAAACATATTAACCAAGTAAGTAGCTACTAAAATTGCTAGTAGATGAATGCTAGGAATTGACAACGCAGGCTGTAGTTGAGAAGGTTGTGATGCCATAGTTTCCTGGAAAGATACCCTTGTTGGTGTAATGAAATCACTGAAAATATGTTTATTTATATAGTTTTTAATTTTTGTTTAACAAAACTTTTAGTTGATTGTATTGCTCTTTTCTGTCACTAAGAATGTATTTATAAACAAGCTATATAATATACCCAGTCTCTTGGAACTTATATTAGAGAGAAGACAGATACTAATATCTATTATAGATATGATGAAATCAGGTAGATTAACCTGTGAGAAGGAAAAAGATTGGAGATTGACAGAGGGGAAATGAAATTCAGATAATTATCTTTGTGGAGACGCCACAATTGGAAGAGCTTATGGTCCTGTTCTCTCAGTGAACTGGGATATAAAGGTCCCAAGGGAGATGTGCTCTTGCTGTTCCTGTGGAGAGGAAAGAAAACGGGCTTGACTAGATCTAGCACTGAAGGAATGGTTAGAGAGACTGGAACTCATCCTGAGTTTTGTTCTCTAGTTCTCGTAGGCCACAGTAAGGCAGACTGAGCACCCAATGCAGTAGAAAATTGCAGATCATCTTGTGGCAACATCTTGCTTACATTTTAGAAAATCCAAATATGGAGAAGTTAATTGTTCTATAGAGCTTATAGTAATGTGAATTTGGGTCTTTGGTGGTGATACATTCTTGTTTCTTAATTTAAATACTCAACACTGTCAACTATGCATACAATTTTAATAGATTTTGGGAGAACACTAGAAAGCAATTAAAATCACTTGACATAATATTTCCCTTTTCATCCTAGTTCATAATTGCATTTTTAAGTTCTTTTATGAGCTATTTCTATTAAACAATACCCATTCTTTGTGTCTTTTCTACAAAAAACTTCACATAATATTTTAAAGGTGTGTGTATATGTTTCTCTATCTAATTGGAATGATATTAATCCATTACTTCTAGAAAGAATACAAATATTGTTTTTTAGATTCACAAATCTATTGTATTGTGAATGTTTTTTATGAAAATAAAAATTAGCTATTATCTAGAGATAATAATTTTAAGTTAAACGTGGGCCTCTTAGTAGAAATTTTGCCTAAATAAGAGCATCCATCTATGATGAATGTAGATTAGTGTTGGTTATTCAATATGAGATTTTATTTTGGTGTGGTATTTTCCCTTTTCTTCATTTTCAAGACATGAATATCTGCCAAGTAAACACTATATTTAAACCCCTGAGAAGTTCAAAAGAGATTGGAGACAGCAAAGGGAGTTCTTTTATATTTCAATATCCTCTGTAATTAACATTTCTGTCTCGGCATTAAGAAAACTAAGCTTTGCCTGCTTTTGATTTTCATTTTAGTGGTTGAGGCCATTATTATTTGTGTGAAAGGACAATCTAGCTGTTAATAATAACACAAGTGTAAATTGGAGAGTAATTGGGAGGGATAATTTGCTGTTATGAAAACATGTCCAAATATTTGTTCGCGTAGTTGTCAACAAAATAGTGATTGTAAGACCAAGCAGTATTTGTCCTTGAACTCCAACTGTGTTATTGAGGGCTTGGCCTCTACAGAACCATGTGATCAAAACCTATCTCTTGTCATTTAAAATGAGGTATATACTCTTAGTAGAAGAAATATGGGTCGGTCTGTTTAAGCACTTTCTTCTTAGAGAGCATCCAAATGCATTGCTGAATCTCTATCAACTATGACCAAGTAAGATGCTTAAATCTTAATGTTAGGTGTATAATAACCACTATTCTAAAAATGAAAATACATATGTTTCGACAGATTTTTAAAGTTTTAATTAAAGACAAGCTCAATAAATAGAGTGCATATCAGAGCATCTCTATATATGCTGTATCAGGAAAACAGTATATAGGGATTATGTATACATCTTCTAGAGTGTGTAGACTAGTGTTTCTCAGCCTGTAGAGCAACAACACTCTTTTGGATCTTATCAAATATCCTGCATACAAGATTTTTGCATTATCACTCATGACAATAGCAAAATTACAGTCATAAAGTAGCAACTACATAATATTTTGGTTGGTGGTCACCACCTCATGAGGAACTGTATTTAAGGGTTACAGCATTAAGCAGATTGCTATAGACAATAAAATAAGGTTTCAGCTATAGCTGGTGGTAGAACAGTTAGCTACTATAAGCTAGGTCCTATATTTGACCTGCAATAATGCACAAAAATAGCAAGTAATATAAATTTGTAGAGTGATTAAATTGTAGAAAAATAAAATAATTTATCATTCATAATAGCTGTTAGTGAATAATATTCTTCGAACATATCAATAGTAGTGTGATTTTTCTATGATTTTTTTTTTTACAAAGTAGAAGGGCCATCTACTGGTACAGAACAAATATGCTAAATGGAGATATGTTCAGTTAGACTGATGATAGACAAGGTTTTTTCCATTTAGATGGGCATAATAATGAAGTACTTTTTCATTAAATAAAAAGTAATTTAATTGGCAATTCCAGTGACAACATGATCTTTGCCCTTTAGAAAGTCAACATCACATTACCTGACAGCAGCCAGGGAATGTGTAGCCTGCTCTAAAAGACACTACCTGGTGTTTTGAATCTTTAGATTGACATACCTGATATCCCAACTTTTGAAAGCCATCGTGGGATTATGCTGTCAAATAGGGACCATCGACTAGAATCTCACTGCTGAGACTCAGCTCATAGTTTCTGAGAATCAACTCAGAAAGTGGCTACATTTGGCTACTGTTGCATAGAGTGAGTTCTGCACAATTCTTAACTCAGAAAATTGACAATATCTAGTAGAAAATCAATACATGTGTTCAAAACTATAATTAAATTTTTTAATTGTCAAATTTGAACTCTACTTTCAAAGTAAATATTGACACTTTTTGTTTTATATAAAATGACCCTGAGGAAAGATGTGTCTTTTTGCGACAGAAATACATGTAAGTGCACTGAACTCTTAAACTGTCTGTGGTTGTTGTTGTGCTTGTTCTTGAAGCTGGTTTCTCTCTATATCCCAGTCTAGATACATGGTCCAGTCTAGCTTCAGCCATGTTGGTGTCCTCCTGTCTCAATCTAGATCTTATTACATGCATAAAAAATATATCGGTTAAATAGATGAATATAATATTCTAACACTTTCAAAAATGTATTAAATTACATGTTTTAGAATATTCTAGAAGAAATTAGAATATATACATTAATTTCTCACACTCATGAATTGATAAATAGGATCTTAGCCCAGTGGCGGTGCATGCCTTTAATCCCACCACTCTAGAGGCAGAGGAGGCAGGTGGATCTCTGTGAGTTTGAGGCCAGCCTGGTCTACAAGAAGTAGTTTCATAATAGGTTCCAAAGCTGCAGAGAAATCTTGTCTCAAAAAAAAGGACCTTACTCATATTTATCTAAGATTCATTTATCTAAGAAACTATAGCATAGTTATATGTAAATTAATATAGTATGCAAGAATTTAGTTCTCAGGGAAGAAGAGAGAACTCAGCAATTAAGAACATTTACTACTTTTCCAGTGGACAAGCGTTCAGTTTCCAACATCTACAGGTGACTCACCACAATCTATAACTCCAGTTCCAAGAGATTCAGTGTCCTTTTCTGGAAGTTGTGGAAACCAGGTATGCATGTGGTGCACAGCTATTACATGTTTTTAAAAAACATACCTATACATAAGAAATAGTTCTCAGTAACATTTTCTTTTTTAAAAAGTATTTCTACACTTTACACTGACTTGATAATATTATACCATTCATACATGTTAATATAGTCTTGTATTACATTCCTTAAAACTACCTTGTATGAGTTAGATAAAAATATAAGTTAAAATAAGTTAAAAAGAGAGAGAGACTAAAAAGAGCCTAACATATAACTACATATCTTAAGAGTATCAGAATCATACTAATTAACATTTTATTATATGCCAAATTTTATAACTTTATACCTATATAGGACAGGGTAACAATTTAAAAAACATAATTCTGTGTGGTGTTTTAGTTGTCTTTGTCATATACAATTCTTATCTCTATATCTTTGTAAGCTTTAGAGTCAGTTATAATCTATATGTGACTATGTCAGAACATATTTTTATATATTTTGACATATATAATCTGAGATACATTGATGAGAGTCACTATTAGCCTATTAAAATACAAGAAACAATCTTTTAGCACATATTTCATAAGTAGCTACTCTGATGAAATCATTGCCTTGGCTCTAAGGATAGATAGTATGGTTTGTATTGGTCTGTTTTTGTCAATAGAACACAAACATAGACATATCTGGGGAAAGGGATTTTTCTTTATTCTCTCATACAATACATCCCAATCACAGTTTCATCTCCTTCCACTCTTCCCAATCTCCACTCACCTCCCCTCTCCTCTAGATATACTCCTCTTACTTTCCCCTTTAGAAAAGAGCAGGCCTCCAAGGACTATCAATCAAACAGGGCATAAAAATAATAATAAGACTATACACAAGCCCCCCATATGAAGGCTGGATGAGGTAACCCAGTAGAAAGAGCAAGGAAAAGGGTCCCAAGGGCAGGCAAAAGAGTCAGAACTGCCTCCACTCTCACTGTGAGGAGCCTCAGAAAAACACCAAGCTAACAACTGTAACACATATGCAGAGGGTCTAACTCAGACCCATGTGGGCTCCTTGGTTACCATTTCAGCGTCTTGAACACCTAAGAGCCCTGCTTAGTTGATTTCTGTTGGCTGTTCTCTCCTGGTGTCCTTGACCCCTCTAGCTCCTATAATTCTTCTTTTACCTTTTTTGGCATGGCTCCCCAAGTTCCAAGAGGAGGGACCCTACGGAGATCTCCAATTTGGGGGCTCTCTCTGTTCCTCATGTTTAGCCATGAGTCTGTCTGCATTTATTCCCATCAGCAGCTGCAGGAAGAAGCCTCTTGGAAGAGACAACCTTAACTGAGGAAAACTTGCCTGTAACTAAGTCTAGGAGATATGGTTTTAATTCATGATTGATACCTACGCTGGGTAACGTCACCCCTGAGTGGTGGCCCTGAGATCTATAATAAGGCAGGATTTAAAACCTAGAAGCTGGTAATAAAGATACCTCCACGGCCTCTGTTGTAGTTCCTGCCTCCAGTTTCCTGCCTCTGGCTTCCTCCCTTGATTTAGCCTCTGTGATGAACTGTAACCTGGAGTTGTAAGAGAAAATAAACCCTTTTCTCCACAAGTTACTTTGGTCATGGTGTATTATCACAGCTATAGGACTAAAACATGATGTAAAAAGCCATGTGGCCTCTGCACCCCAGCAGTCAGCATTATGTTTCTATAACGCTGCCCAGAAATGAAATTCACTAATTCTAGAATTCATCATTACAAGCAAATAAGCACCAAACCCAAAGAAGCTTTCTCTGTTTAGAAACTCTTTGAAATAAAAAGCTGCAGGATATTTTCTTTGACATTTGAAGACAAAAATACCAATATTCCCTGCTAATAAGAAACAGTTTGCATTTAGTCTTGTTTTATGAATCATGTCACATGAACTGTAATCTTCAAAACCTAAAAATATACAAAGGCATAAGCTTTGTGTCCTGATAATGTTCATAATCTGACTTCCACATCAGATTTTAATTATTGGCTTAATTATTGGTAAAACTTAGTAATGTTATTGACTTGACTTATTATAATTGTTTTAGAAACTAGTTTATAGAAAATTCCAATTTTTAAATAGAATGAATTTGTTTTAGTTTTAGAGATACTTGGTATATTTTCTTAGTTCTTGAGTCTTAGTACTCTCTATAATTTTGAATCCTAAAACTGGAAAAACAGAAGATTAATTGAACCATCCACCAAAAAAAAAAAATCTCATGTGGCTCTCTCATGCTGTTTTTTAGTTCTTGCCGGAACAAATGAAAATCATTCTTTTAATCAAAAGTTAATTTAGGAGGACATTAGTATGCAGTTAAAATTATGTAAATAGCTGGTTGAGGTGGCACACAACTGTAATCCCAGTTCGTGGAATGCTGAGTGAAGATGAGTGAAGAGAACCACAGTTTTGTGGCTGGCTTAGCTACCTAGGAAATCATTCTAAAAAAAAAAAAAAGACTATTGGAATATATAACCCACATGTTAAAGATTAATATGGAGCAAAAAAATTTAATTTTATGTGATGTAACATCAAAGACATATTCTTCACTGCCCCTAATTCATCAGATGCTCCTATTTCATAAATGATGGTGAATTTTTTTCTTCTCTGGATGAAGATTGAAATGTTATCTGTGATTAAGAATTACTTATTATTTCAAGAGATCAGTGTACTATTTTAGCAAGCATTCTTTCCAATGAGTGAATAGAGACACTGACACATCTAAGATAATATAAATGAGATAAATAAAGATATCTTTTTGCTTAACAAGCACGATTATGGATGCTGTTTCTTTCTAAAATAAGGTTTGGTTAATTACACATATTAAGCTCTTAAAATTTATTAAGATCTGTGTCTATTTGTGTGTGTGTGTGTGTTTAACACTACTCATACAAGGTTCTTATGACTTCAGTATGGCCATTTATATTCATAAACAGAAAAGGAAGTATTGTGAAACTTTAAAAAATTGCCTCATAAGTGCATAGTTACACAACTTTTAGCAAATACCCATAAATACCAACCCAGCTTCAAATGTTGTGTACATTGAAGACTTGTCAGTAATAAAAAAGAAAACAATATCTGTCATCCTAGAGCTTATGTGTTAAAAACTTGGGAAACTCCAAGATATGAAAGCGTCAAGTATTCAAAAGATTAGATAGTAATTAAGTAAGGAGAAAAGAATAAAGTAAAGGATCCATGGCCTGTGTAAGAACGAGTAATCTATGGGCCACCATTATTGAGTAAGTCTGGAAGGTCTGAGCAGTAACCTGGAAGCCCAATGCTCCTGAGAGGATTCATTCTGCCTTTGAATAGGTAGTGATCAGACTAGAAGCGTCCAGACAGAGGACAGAAGATCTGCCCCCCCCATACCAAGAAGGCTGTGTTCTAGACTCCATCTTCACGCTGCCAAATGCACAGTATTCCTAGACCATATTGATGGTTCTGTCATTTCACTTCGACCTCTCATCACTAAATCATTGATTTTGGAGCATGTCACACAATATGAAGACTTTACAACTGCACATAAAAACCAGCTTCCAGTATCTTTGTTTTCTACTGGCATCATATTTTACTGTCGTTATTGAAAGATAAGTTTCCCAGTCTGGTTAATGTAATTATGCAGTTACGGCAAAATGGGCTTACAAAGGGAAGCCACCATTGAGGGCTGTCACTGCCATGCAGCGTACTTCCTAAAATCGGTGCGACAACCCTAGGAATTGCACATCACAAACACATTTATGGTAAGATCCTAAAAGATGAATGCAAGCTATGCAGACAACTGAATCTAAAGTCATTATTTATTCTCTGTGTAAAAATGTGCTCTGCATTTGAACCACCCTGTGAAATAGATTCGCGTCTCTCGACGATATTACAAGCAACATGGAAGAATTGACAAGGTTATAGGAAAATGAATCAAACCGTATGATGTTGTGAAATGAATTAATAAATTAGTTCATTAAATTGCCCTGTTCTCTAGTGAAGGACCAAGTGAGGGAGTTTGTTGAGGCCATGATGAAGTTGGATGTTGCAGCTGAGGGATTTATGGCCTCAAAGCAGTCCTTTTTGCCAGAAGTTCCATAGTTATTAGAGCATTAAATGCTAAATTCTGCATTTATGTACTGATGGAAGTCTCAAAAGATGAGCTGTCTGAAGCCAAACTATAAAATGCCATATGTGGTTAGGTCAAACACTCTAATCTGCTTCCCAGTTATTACTGTCACGAAGCTACTTTTTATTTTGTCAAGTGAAGTAAAAATGTGAGGTTGCTTGTGCCTTACAACCAGAAAAACATCATCAAACCACACTTTCCTGAGCTTAATAGAAGCAAAAGCATTAAGAACCCTGCACATACAAAACATCAATCCCATTCTCTGCTCTATGCTTTGAAGGGGTGACTTATTTTAATTACCTCTCAGGTATAGAGGAAGAAACCCTTTTCTCCAAACGCCTTCTTGACTCTGAAATCGCAGTTCACTTACCCAGCAACCCTGCTGCTGCTTGGGAATATATGCAAATCGTGTTTCCTGCAAAAAGGTCAAAATAATTCATTTGATTGGTTAGTAAGAAACACTTTCACATTTCACAATAGTCTTATTTTTAAAATTCTGTTTCTCTCATCTCCCTGTTTACATGCAAACAAGACACACATACCTTTGTATAAGCAATTGTCATACAATTACATGTGTACATGATTTACTGTGTCCCTGGCAAAACACAGAAACACAAGGAAAAGAATCTGTCTAGGATTTTCTGGGTTTCCAAACTAACCTTTATTGGGTAGAAGTTGAGCCAGGAGGAAATCACTTTATCTCCACTAAGCTCTGTTTCCTCTTATCTATAATCTTCAAATTTTCTTTCTCAGTCAACTAATATGCATGGATCTATTTCCACACACAGCAGATCTTTCTTATTCTGCAGTTTTAGGGAAATGATCATTACGAACTTGCAGAACCTGAAACTAGGCATGTTTTATTTGCGAACTTGTTATGATATATCCAAATACAAAAACACTTTAAGGGTACATGATACAACCTCAGAAAGGAAACAATCATTCCCTGCTAGTGTTGGTAATCCAGTGCTTCTGTGACTTAAAATGGAGCAGAAGCACAAGGTCCCTTCTTAGATTAGAATTTGTACCAATAATTGTATTCCACAGATATGAACTGAAAAGTCAAGATTTCCCCAATCACTAAGACACAATTTGCCACATTCATTTTGGTGTTAACAGTATTTCCAATTACTCCTATAATATAAACCTATTTTATAAACAAAATAGCCTCAACAAGAACATAACTACTAAAAGAGCCAAAGAAGACATGAACCGGTAGAAGGGAGAGGTTACTCTTTTCATCCTTGTCAAAAATCACCTCAGGATGCAACTGGAGTTATCTGTTATTTCTAGTAAGTCAGTTTTGTTTCTGTCCTTGGGGACTGAACATATCTGGATAACCATCTCTATTGCATACATCTGTAAGGGACCCATTTAAAATTAGATCACAATTTACTTACATAAACACATAATTATAAATAAAAATAATCATAATAAAATGTTTTTGAAGTTAATAGTAGTGGTTGGGCAGACTCTGAGCAATGTTTTGAACACTGAGGATACAACACAATCATGCAAAATCTCCTTCATAGATGCCTCAGGATCTTAAAACCAGGGACAATGTACCACTTAATTATAGCCCCCAAGATGGATACACTGCCCATCATGTTATTGGTACTTACCAAATAAGCTAAGACACCAAATGAGTCATATAGAACCAGTCCAGATTTCAAATCCATTCTCGCAATGACAAGGTAAGGACTTTTCTTCTTTTCCAATTTCTGTCTATTATGAATAGAGCAGGAATGAGAAAGGTTGAGCAAATGTCACAGTGACAGGATGAGGCATCCTTTGGGTATACGTCCAAGAGTGGTATAGCCAGATGTTTAAGGAGATTGAGTCCAGTCTTCTTTAGGTACCACCAAATGTATTTCCTTAGTGGTTGTACCAGTTTTCAGTTCACCCAGCGATGGATGAATGTTACCATTGCTTTATATCCCTATCAGCATGAGCTGTCATTTGTTTAATTGAACATTTCTTTAAGTGTTTTTCGGTCATTTGAGTTTCCTTTTCTGAGAATTATCTGTTTAGATCCATATCCCATTTTTAATTAGGATGTTATTTTTTGATTATCAAGTTTCCTGAGTTTTGCTATTGGATATTAGTCCTCGATCAGATGTATAGTTAAAAGATCTTTTCCCATTCTGTGCATTATTACATTTTCAAAATGATAGCGTCCTTTGCTATGCAGAAGCTTTTCAGTTTCATGAGGTCCCATTTATTAATTATTAAGCTTAGTGCCTGTGCTAATGGTGTTCTGTTCAGAAAGTCTTTCCCATGTCAATGAGTTCAAAGCTATTCCCAACTTAGTTTTATATCAGGTTCAATGCATCTGATTTTATATTGAGGTTTTTGACCCATTTGGAGTTGACCTATCTATTAGCAAAAGTGAGATATTGAAGTCTCCCACTTTCAGATTGTAAGGATCAGTTTGTGATCTAAGCTGTAGAATTGTTTCTTTTGTGAATTTGGTGTCCTCATGTTTAGTACATAGATTGTAAGAATTGCACTATCCTCTTGGTAGATTTTTCCTTTGATGAGTATCATTGTACTCCTTTCTTCGATTTGTTTATTCTGAAATCTATTTTGTGGCATATATAATGGCTACACCAGCTTGCTAGTTAGGTCTATTTGCTTGTAATCTCTTTTTCCATTCCTTTACTTTGAGATGTGAAGGTGCATTTCTTGGATGCAGCAAGATGGATCCTGTTTTTACATCTATTCTGTTTTTTGTGCTGATCCTATTTCTAATTTTATCATGGAATTTCAACCACTGATGCTGAGAAGTATCAGTGAGCAGTGTTTGTCAATTCCTGTTATTTTATTGGTATTGTTGCTATCCGTGGCAGTGGAGGTGGGGGTTGTTGGTGGTGGTAGTGTGCATGTGTGCACGCGTGTGTGTTGCCTTTTTGATTTGTTTGTTTGGTTATGTATCCCTTGTGTTTTCTTGAGTGTGGTTAACCTCTTTAGGTTGGAGTTTTCCTCTTAGCACCTTTTGTAGGACTGAATTTGAGATAGATATTACTTAAATTTAGTTTCACCATGAAATGTCTTATTTTCTTCATCTATTGTGTTTGAAATTTTTCCTGGGTATATTAGACTGGGCTGGCATCTTTGGACTCTGGAGTCTGTTCGGCCTCTGTTAGAAGATAACAGATGACTCTGGCCAAAGAAGCAGGTAGACTAACTGCATATCTTCACTTCCTCGTTGGTTCCCCTGAAGTCAATCCCCCAGTCTTATCCCCTGCTTGTAATAGGCCACCTGCTTCAGCCCCTCCTCATCCCCTTTTCCAATGGATCACACAGACCTTCCCTGCCAAACTTCCTTCCCCTGACTCATTGTTTGATACCAGCCTCTACTCCAACAAGCATTTCCTGGAAACAGGAAGGTCACTCCAGAGAGAGAACAGCTTCCTAATTGCAGACCCTCACCTCTACTTCCTCTTCTCCAAATCCAATCCCCGCACTCAGGAAGCTCATCCCCATATCTGCAGCAGATCTTCTGCTGTGACCTTTCCTCTCTGCCCCATTCCCAGTAGAGTAAGTAGATCCTGGTGGAACACCTTGCTTTCCTCCTCCTGTGAAACTCAGCCCCCCTTCCTAGCCTATTCTCATTCCTAAGTGTCAGTTCCCCAAACCCAAAAATACACTTGACCTGTAGGTCAAGTGGACACATCTATCAGGAGCCAAAAAGGATATCATACTAGGCACCACACAGTGGCCACATTCTCCTAAGAACCAGAGAGAGCAGTAGAAACAAAGGAATAAAGCATCCACCAAGCAAAGACCATGCCAGACACTAGCACCTAGAATTATACTTTTCCTAAACCCAGATTCCTAGACAATAGTATTCAAACACAGTCAATAACAGTAAGGAACAAAGTGTCTGCAGTAGAGCCCAGCAACCATACCCCAGCTGGCAGTGAATATTGCAACATAGCTCAAGTACACGAAAAAGACCCTAAGGCCAGATGGTGGTGGCACACAGTTTTAATTCCAACAGTTAGGAGGCAAAGACAGTGGTCACTCAGTCTGTGAATTTGAGGCCAGCCAGGTCTACAACAGCAACAACCAGGGCTACACAGAGAAGCCCTGTCTCTAGGAACTGAAAAAGATAAGAGAAAACAAAGAACAAGACCTTAAGATAGCACTAATGACTATGATAGATGCCTTCAAAGAGGAAATGAATAAATCCCTAAAGAAATCAATGAAAACACAAACAAACAGTAGAAGTGAATAAACAAAATCGTTTAAGACCTGAAAGTAGAAATAGAATCAATAAAGAAAACCAAAACTGAGGGTAATCTGAAAATGAAAAATTTAAGAACTCGAACAGGAACCATAGAGGCAAACTTCACCAACAAAATACAAGAAATGGAAAAGAAAAATATCAGGTATTGGAGACATGATAGAAGAAATGGCTATCACCATCAAAAAAAATGTTTAAGAAATAAATTCCTGGCCCAAAACATCCAGGAAAACAGGGACACTCTGAAAAGACAAAATCTAAGAATAATAGGAATAGAGGAAGAATAAACCCAGGTAAAAGATACAGAAAACATTTCATTTTCAACAAAATCATACAAAATATTTCCCTAACCAAAGGAAGGAGATGCCTATCAAGACACAAGAAGCATCCAGAACACCAAATAGACTGGACCAGAGAAGGAATCTGCCTTGGCACATAATATTCGAAACATTAAATGTGCAGACTAAAGAAAGACTATAACAAGCTTTAATGGTAAAAGATCAAGTAACATATAAGGGCAGACCTGTCAGAAAAGCAGCTCACATCTCAGTGGAGACTCTAAAAGCCAGAAGGGCCTGGACAGATGTTCTACAGACTCTAAGAGATCCAGATGCCAGCTCACACAACCATGTGTTTTCTTATCCTCCAGTTTGTTTGTTTGTTTGTTTCCCCAGGAGAAAGAGTTTCTTCTGCCTCTTAAGATTGTAATTAAAGTCCGGCTGTGACAAAAATAATGAACACAAGATTAGTTTGTATACAAGGAAAAAATAAAGAGACATCTATGGTTTTTGTTCCTTCTGTCTGAAGTTATCAAGATATCAGCTATTAAAACCTATCAGACATACTTGTTGACACATTTTCCTATGCTGAGACCTTGCTGGTACCGTAAGCTTGGGTAGACTAAGATTCCATTTTCCATTTTGCTTTTAAAACCTTATCTGTTTTACTGCAGTCAATAGTATTCCATTTTAACTTAGCCTGCACTGTCAGGTGCTGCATAGAGGGTTGTTATATGTAGCTGTTTTTTCCTTTAAACATATATCCTTTCTTCAAAAAGCAATCAGTATGCCATAAATATGATGGCCCCCAAGACATGTTACCTGATTTCTTCCACTTGTGTTAAGTATAACAGGTCTGAGCCCACTTCTCTACCAGTTTCCACGTTGGTTATATGTTTCTCCCAGAATCAGTAAAATCCAAACCCGCTAAGAAGTGAGAAGCTTTTTCCTCACTTTGGCTGTGAGCTTGCAATGGTTTGCTGATTGGACTGTAAGCTGCTTAGAGGCAATACCCTCTAATTTTTAACCAAAATTGGTAGCATAAGATAAAGTATCCGTAGGTGTTTGATGCTTGTTAAGTAGATGGCTGAGAGATTAATTGGGGAAACAAAAGGATGATTCTAAGCTGGTGTGGTCTTCCAGCCACACACTTGTTACTTCTTTCCGCAAATATTCCTTGTCTCAATTAGAAAATATGGGTTCTCTACCGAAATCCTTCTATTAAACCTGGTTAACATTCTTAGATTATAGTTGTCAAGGAAGAGGTGGCTTAGTGATTCCTCCTGCCCTCCTTATTGAGTCAGCATCTCATCTTAAATCCCTGGATCTTTGTGTGCCTCACCAGTTCAGACAAGCACTATTCATTTAGCCATGCATTAGTCTTGTGTTGGTTTATGCCTGATATATTCTGAGCATTTTCGTAATAAGGGAGAGTAAAAACAAACAAACAGACAAGTCAGATCCTTGTCCTTGTGGAAATTATAGTCTAGAAGCAGAAAAAGTTATTAATTAAAAAAGGAACATAAGAAATGCCACATTATAACTGCAAAATAAATGCTATTTCAGGTCAAAGACTATATATGTTCGGAGAGCTCATCACAAGGTAATATGACCTTATGGGGGAATTCAAGATTCTCTCAGTTAGGAGAATGTATCCTAGTATCTGAAAGACAAACTGGAATTTCGCTAGGTAAGACCACAATGAGAATGCAAGCGAACTCTTGAGACAGAATAAACAAAGAACTGAAAAAGGGAACAACATGGTTCGGGAAATGCAGAAAGACAGACCATGAGCAAAGATCACATCGGTAGAATTAGATCATACAGGGCATCTCAGGTCACGTGGAAGATTTGTTTGAGAGTATTGGGAGGCCACTGAAAGGTGTTGAACAAGGGACGGAAATGAGCAGATTTCATTTTTAAATTATCACCAAGCCTCAGTGTGCTGTGCAGACAAAAGGGCATGAGGTGGATAGGATAGATTAGTTTGTTGTCAAGGTGAGTTTTCAGGCTTGTGCAACTAGATGGATGTGGGTGTTATTCATTGTGATAGAAACACGCTGAGTTGTGTGGGAAGACTGTGAATTTGATTTTGGACATGAATGTGTGTTGGGAAATAAATCCTAGGAGAGATGCCTTATAGGAAATTGAATGTATTGGCCTGGCATACAGAAGGTATCTTTTGTGTTTGTAGCATAAGTCAAGTTGTGGAAGGAGAAGATTATGCAGGATAAAAAGAAGGGGAGCCTGAGACTGAACTTACGGTGTTCCAGCATTCAGTGTCTTTGTGAAAAAGCAAAACCTCCTAAATCGCAAGGAGCTGACACAGAAGAGAAAGTGAAATAAGGCAAATGTGTGGCAAACGCCTGGGATGCTGTGTTCCGAAGAGAAAAGATGGTGTTTTAGAAACTCGAAAAGACCATCTGAACACTGGAAGTGTCTAAGAGAATCAGTGACATAATGTAATGACCTCAGGGGTATCAGCAAGATTCGTTTCTTTGGAGTCAGGGGGCCAGAGGTCATGAAGCTGTTGGAAAGAGGCGTGCTGATAATTAAAATGGAGACAGCATAGACAGCTCAAGCCTCACTGAGATTTGTGAATTGGGATATTGGCAACAACCTGGGGAAGTAAGGGACTTGGTCTCTAGGAAGTTGCTTGTGATAAAAACAAGCAAGCAAACAAACAAACTAAAATCTAGTATACTTCTTTGGATTCTCCTCTTATTTTTTCTTCCGTTCCTCTTTTCCTTCTCCTCTTCCTCTTTTCTCCTCTTCTTCTTTCTTCTTTCTTCTTTCTCTCTTTCTCTGTGTTTGTCTCTCTTCCAAAAAAGGCAACTCCAGCTGGCTTCCAAATCTCTATCTCCCTGCTGGCATTTCCCCAGTGCTGCAGTTGCAAAGATGCCTGCAATAAACTATTTATTGTCTATTTGTGTGTTGTATTGGAGATAGAACCTAGAGCCTCATGCGTGCTAGAAAGACAACTTCCTATTTATTCACATTTTCAGCTCTGGTTAAATTACCAAGCAAGATTAATATTTTGTCATTATATCTCCTAATATGGATTAATAGAACCTTAATGCCCAATAGGAAGCCCAAATACACAGTAATTCAAGACACTGATGTTTGACTCCAATATCTTTCTGCATGTTTCTATGGTATTTTTGTAAGAGAAATTGAATTAAAAATGAAGAAGGTGCTGAAGAATGATAATACCCTAGATGAACTATTAGGATTCAATGGTTCAATTAATATTCAATGATTTGTGATAAATCTCAAGAATAAAATGGATTTATTATTGAATATTTTTATTTTATTCACTTTTTCCCTTTTCTTCCTTCTCTATAGTCTATCTTTGCTTCTTTGCATTTCTTTTTCATAAATGAATATCTGATGCTTATTCTGTAGATTGCAAGGTACTAGCTGCTAAAAAGAAATGAAATTAAGAAATAATATCAGGTACATTTAAGACTGTATCTGCATAAAGAGAGAAAGTAACAAAATAGAGGAACTAGGTGGAAAACATAGTTGATTAAGATGTGGTTAATATGTGGGGCAATCAGAGCACTATGGGGAGGACAAAGATGAACAGAGACTCATGTAGAGGCTCAATGGAGATCTAATGGAAAGAGATATTGATCACTATAATCAGTAGACACATATTTTATAAACGAACAATAAAGGAAAGTGAAGGTAATGGAAGCATTCTCAAGATTCAATAACTAAAACTGCAGATGTGCTAAAGATAAATGTAGTAAAGTGGGAGTCATGTAAATAAAATCATCTTAAACGGAGCTTTGTAGTATGATTATCATTATCATGGCCTATCACCCATTAGACATTGGTAGGACTCCCACGTATGTGTGTACATGTATGTAGACTTATACACAGAAGGCATTAGAAAATGGCAACAATAAACTGTAGTGAAGATGCTCTTGAATTATTTTGGGGGGGTAGAAGGCTATACTAATCCTGAAGACTGAAACACACCCCAAGCACAAGAAAAACAATGAAAAGAACGTTGTCTTTGCTGGTTTGCCCCTCAGATCTGTGCAGCTAACAGTCATGACCTCTCTGCCAGCTGTTTTCAAGAGCCTTAGCCACAGAGAATTTAATGAGTTAAGCCTACTTTCACAGCAACAAATTATACAGTAATTTGTTTTCTTTTATTGATGTACATGTTATATATGTTTCTACTTTAATGTCCTCATTTGCATAAGTTTAAATAGGCATGTGAATTACAGCTCTGAACCTTGTCTGACATAGTTAATGGGCCCTACACTGTGGGTGCCTGCTTAAATATACATGCGGCAAGAATTCAGTATTAAAAGCATTTCGGGCCCTGTAATATAGACTATGTACTTAACCCTGAGTTCAATATCTAGCATAAAAGGGAAATAAAATAGTGAAAGAATAAAATAGAAGTATTTTTATTATTCAAAACCATTCCATTTTAATCTGAGTCTATTTTGTACATTATTTATGCAATTATCTGTTTCGTAATATATATATGCATATATAATATATATATTTGTCATATCAGAGTCCTCATACACGCACAGCCAATTATGATGCAAGCGTGAAAATTTTTAATAGTGTTATACACTAACAAAGACGATATGGGCATTACAGAGAAAGTGGCTTTGGAGCTGTGCCTTGACCTATCACTAGTAATTTTTTTTTTTTGGAAATGAGACTATATCAATGACCAGCGGTTGGGGTCTTGGAATTAGGAAGGTAATCACAGAGATGTTTTTGAGGCAGATTGAACTGGAAACTGGAGCCATGTAGAAGAGAAGGCAGTGGTAGATTCTATCGGTAAAGGAGAGCTTCCACAGTAATTGCAGACTAAAACGTTCCTGCTACAGAAGCCCCTGCACATATATTTTTTACCTGAAAGTTCCAGATCCCTCATATGGGACTGATTCAGGATCTCCAAGCCATGGTGACTCCAGAGGCTGTCTTTAAGACCTAAGGAACAAATACGATACAAAATCCTGGCTGCAAACCACAGGGTAAGGCAACTGGCCTTCACGATAAAGACTAAAAACAGGATAAGGAGAAAATGGAAACAAAAGAAGAAGAAAAAAGTTGCACCGAAATGAAAAACTATTTATTAGAGCTGTGTTAACTGCCTCCTGTTCCCTGACAACCTATGGTCACTTGAATGTATAAAAGGCTCTCTTCCAAAGTTCTGCCTTGCTTCATTACCACATAATGTCTATTTCCCTCGTATCTTCTCTTTCATTTTGGCACCACAACACATTTTATCTAAATAAATTCAAAATATTCCTCCTTTCTATATAGAAGTTTTCTATATAGAAATGTCTAGAATTTTAAAACATTCTTTTACAGCTATGGTCGCATTGATAATGACTCTATTGCTTTCATGAACATTTTAGGAAAAAAACATTTCATAGAGGAAACAATTTTGGCAGCAAGAGATTTAAAGGCTTTGTTTTCTTCTTAGAGTTTATATTAGGATTTTGTGCTTCTCATGGAATTAAGATCCCTAAATGCATAAATATAGACGCAGTGATCTATTTTTAAATGTTCATCTAAAGTATTGCTGTTTGCTGGTGTTGCATCAATGGAATGTAATTCTAGACTATAATCAGATGTTTCTTTGCCTAAATGAAGTCTAGTCTTTTTTAATTAAATAGAAAGACATGCTAAAAATAATGAAGAAGCTACAGGAGTCCAGTGGAAGACGCAGGTTTCCATGATTGTGTTTGTAATTGTAAAGTAGGCCCATACTCCTGTCCAGCCTTTCAGGCTGGTTCAGAAATCACGGTATAGGACCTATCTGCTGAGTTATAGTTTAATTTTGCTTATATATCTGGGTAAATTAACCTACTCTACAGTTTCCTGTTTAAAATATCAGTACTGTGATAAATCCTGAAGTTCTTAGGTAAAGCAAATAAAACTCTTTAAAATGTAATTTTCATACAAGAATATCTGAAGAGGGAAGATCGGTTATTATAACTAACATTTCTTTTGGAAATATATTTCTCAAATTCACCTCATCTAAATTCACTTATCTCCTCTGTCCTTCTCACCAATTTTTGCCAACAGCATGCATTTTGTTTATTACTTATTTGTCCATCTGTTCTCTCCAGTGACTTCTTTTGCATTTATGTGCATTTGAAATGGCCAAGGTGTTCTCTGTCATAAGGGCTTTCGTTGGTTGTAGTTATTAAAACTATCTTCCCCAAGTCTTAGAAAACTATCTCTGTCAGATAACACATTTGATGGTTAATATTGATGAAGTAGTTTCAACTAAGTCCTTTTGATATTTTTTTAAATAACAATTCTATAAATGAGCAATTTGAATTTCACAACAAAATCAAGACGTAGAGATTTGTTGCATGGTTCCTGTCCTCATATGAACATTTCCATTTTTGTATAAGATGTGGAAACTCCTCAGTCTCAATATAAATGTTCAAAGCATTTACATGTCCTTTACTAGAAAGGTCTTCTTATAGCAAGTTGAGCTGTTTTCTTATATTTCCATTCTATTGCTCAATCCCTTGTGGCTATAAAGAGCAAATTTTATTCCACACAACAACCCTTCAAGTATTTGAAGACAGTTAGATTCATCCTGTACATCTGCTCCAGGCAGTGTTTCATGAGTCATGGCTTTGATTCTTTACTATCCTGTCTTTTGGATGTATCCTAATTAGTCTCCACACTCAAAGGTGACTCCAGAGCCCCCAAATTATTCTCAACATCATAGGATGAAGTAGGAACTGCTCTTGTGAATTCTCATTCTTGAGAATATATTAACAAACCACCCTATACCACCCCCACATACCTGTTTGATCACATTAGCTCTTTAAATGATTGTTTCATAATCTTGATTTATATTAAATTTAAATCTGATAGGAACTGGACACTGGAATAGAACTCAAGATTCTGTTATGGAACAGAAAAGAAAGGGGGAAGGGATCCACTTTTGAAAAGAATCTTTAAGGAATTTAAAAATTCATCCATTTATTTTTGAAAAGTTTCTAAGTTTTTGCTAAGGGTTTTAAGTACTTTCACATCTCATCTTATATAAAGTAATTACTTCAGAAATAGACAAAGGAGAGTAACATGGGTTTTTAGCTTAAGTAATACACCAGTCTCCGTAACACACAGCATCTATTAAATGATGCCAGGATTCTTCCTCCTGGTTATTTTTTGCTGTGCCTGCTAACAAGCTAAAAATGAAATTGAACTCATTCATTCTCTCTACTTTTGTGAGAACAACAGATACCATGTTTCTTATGAATAAGCAGAAAGGTAGCTTGGTATGGAGGATGGAGCACATCTGTGGACTCTCCATGTTCAGAGAAGCATGTTCCCTCCAGAGAAACGGTGATGTGAGAACAGCCTTTCCCTTGCTTCTCTCTCCATTCCAAGCTGGTCATCTGCCAAAAGGCTCATCCCTGTTAGTCCGACT
>LOEQ01001075.1:261702-272007 GCA_001685075.1 Bramus lutescens
AGAGAGAGAGAGAGAGAGAGAGAGGCAGATAGGCAGAGATGGGGAGGTATACAAAGAAAGTGTTCTGAATACACTTTTGGAAATCGGAGAATGACTTGCATCTTGGTCCTTGCCTTCAGTTCTGTTTGGAGAGCTCTGTGCTGTTTACCTCTGCATATGACAAGCTAACTGTTCCACCAACTTCCTGAAACAGTCTTTCCTCAATGCCCCACCTCCACCTCCCTACAGGAGCGTTAAGATTACATATGTATGCTTTATATGTGTTTGGGGGATTTGAACTTGAGTCTCCACATTTACATACTAAGCAGTTGGCCCAGGGAGTTTTTAACTAGTCCCAGTCTCAAATTTTTTATATATTATTTTTATTGAGCTTTACATTTTTCTCTGCTCCCCTCCCTACCTCTCCCTCCCCCTTCAACCCTCTCCCAAGGTCCCCATGCTCCCAATTTACTCAGGAGATCTTCTCTTTTTCTACTTCCCATGCGGATTAGATCCATGTATGTCTCTCTTAGGGTCCTCATTGTTGTATAGGTTCTCTGGGATTGTGATTTGTAGGCTGGTTTTGTTGCTTTATGATTCAAAACCACATAATTCTTAAGACAAATGAATTTGCCCTGACATGGTGGCTGTTACTCACATGAATTACCTTTGTAGTGTTTTTGTTTTAAAAGTTTAGGTTGAGCTCCCACCCCAGCTCACCTCCCTGCTTGATGGTTTCTTTTCTTTTTTCCTTAAGTATGTGGAAGCTCAACATTTTCTTGCTTAGAATTATACAAAAACTGTACTGGGGCATTATTCTTTTCCTTCCTTTATCCAATGTTTCTTTGGAGAGTATGTGTGATTATGAATAATTGGACTTATATTAGCTCTCAGAAGACAAGTTTATCTATCTATTTGATAATTTTGCTTTAGTTGTGTTTAGTTTCACACATGTTGAGTATTTTATACTCTTTGCTCATATCTGTGAAGCCGATCATAAAGTTAATGTTGCAGAAAATCTTCTTAGATGTTGGTATCTTGACTCTAGGAGTAATGGAGTATTTGAAACCGTCTCACAGGTGTTCACAAACAATATTTTATATATTTTCCCAGGTTAAAGCCAGTGGCCCATTTTACTCCTTAAAAGAGAAATGCAATTAAGGCTTATGGCTCACGCATAATGTTATTGTAAGACTAATGTGGAGGACACACCAGGGTCAGATCTCTTTTCAGTGGTGTTTTTCAACTGAACAAAATGGATATCATTCTGTAGGAAGGTTATAATTGTTTGATTGGAATGAACCAAAGACCCCTCAGGCATGTCTGAAAAGATGCGCTGATTACACGCTTAACAAATTCAAGAAGATGAGGTTTCTAGATGAAGTCATGCTAGCCCAGGAAAGAAACAAACAAAAAGAAGCAACTATAGCATGAGAATCTATTTTATTTCAATGCATTCTTTTAAATCAAAAGCTTTGTTTCTGGGACTACCTAATATGCTGTAGTTTTCTCCTGAATTTTTTGTGCATAACAACTAATGATTCTGTTATGTGTAGTTCACCAGTGATAATAATAAATGAATCAGAACTGAACCCTTACCCTGGCTAAATGTTTGCAATAAAGTTTATAGATCAAATTTGACATATTTCTTTTATTTCATGAATGTATATATTCTTAATGAAGAGTTCTTTTACTTTTTATGATCATGCATTAAATCTTGAGTTTCATAAAAAAATTTAGGACACATTTAATTTTACTAGGTTTAGAACTGAGGAGGAAAAGAAACAAAAAGGAAAAGTATGTTTGTAGACTATTCAGAAATAAGAGAAAATAAATCCAAGTTGTACACATTTATGCAAAGCAAATTGAGATGGCTGTGTATGAAGAATCTAGCTATACGAGTTGTCATCAATGTGACAAGAGATAAAAGAGATTCTTTTTAGATTTCCTTTTTATATTAATAGCATTTAGAACCATACTTATTTCCCAGAGCTTAATGAAAGCAAAAATTTAGAGTTGATATCTATTCATGTATACATAGATTTTTAAATAGACATTCCTTTTACAAAGTCTATTCTTTAAGCCACACGTCTTTGCTTACTGATTGGTTCGTGCTCAATTTTCTTCATTCAGAGGTCTTGTCTTCCAAAATAAAGCAGGGAGTATCCCTTTTCCAATAAACCATCTCAGACTTAAAACACATCTTTGCAGCATACTCATGGTACTTGTGTTTATTTATCTGTAGTAGATGTTAGGATAATGTACGGTCTCCAATAATCTAGCTTTTCTCTTTTAGTTTGAAATTATCATGAATCATGAAAAGCTGTCATCCATCTTACATGCATCTTTAGCAGGATGCGTCTGTTTGCATTTAGTCAAGTGGTATTCATAGTGGCCCCACTGAAATAAAATCAGTGGATCACTACATGTCTTATTTTTCAGTACTTCCCCATTTCATGTGCCTGGAGTGGAAAATAAACAGTTGAATTCAAGTAAATTATTCTAATTGGCAAAAACTAAGAAAAGTATTCTATTATAAGGAAAGAAGGGAGAGCTGAGAAAAAAATGTAATTTGCAACAATAATAAAGAATTTTGGACATTTTCTCTCTGAACTGATCTCCTCAAGAGCTGTTATTCCATTTTAAAGTATAAATGTTTGACTCACTCAATTGAGAATTATTTTTGTAAGATATTATGTAATATTTTACTTTTGAACACAAAGCGTTACACAGATTTAGTATTTATAAAAGATGGTACAGTTTCAGAGTATAGACAACTTTATGTGTATTTCAAATCTTACTCTATTCTTTGATCAGTTAAATAATTTAATATATCCAACATTCAATAATTTCATAAGATCATTACTCCATATTTCACTTATGTAGAAAAACTTAAAAAGATATCATTAAAATCTCAGCTTTAGGAAGAAGCTAGAGTGAATTGTTAATAATCAGACTGTCAAATAAATGAGTGGCGTTATTTTGATTGTGCAATCTGAACATCAGTGCTTGAATGTGACACTATTGTCTAGCTCATATAAGGAACCCACAGAAGGGAACCATTTGAAGCTCTGTATAACACAGTTTTGACCCTACTCTAAGACTGTTCTATTCTAAGACTGATTCTTCTGCCTACAAGCTACAGTGTAGTTTTAAGATGAAAGCTAAGGATATTATCTAAAAAACAAACAAACAAAACAAAAGTTATGGAAAATTGCATGTATCTTTATAGCCTGTCTGAAATACTAAGGATAACAAATTAGAGAAATTGAGGAAAATAAATAATTTTCATCAATAATTATGAAAAACACAGAAGAAATTATTCATTAATATTATATTTTTAGTTTGACAATTTATATCATATTTGGATGGCTTATAATGAGTAATTATCTATTTTATTTAGAAAAAGCATGGTAAAGCTATGGAAGAGTCTTATAAAGAAAAATGTAGCAAGATACACTTAGTTCTAAGGTGTGTGCAACTTGTAGACTCCTAGGTATTGTAACAGAACATGTGAAAGCCAAGACCAATATTGAAACCTCATGTTTCAATGAGATTGATAGAAGATATAAATCCAAGAGTACAAAGTTTCCATGAGGTGACAGACATGTTAATTAACTTGATTGACTCTTTGCACCTTGCATACTTTGTGAAAGAATATAAACTTGGAGATCATATGGGAGGAGATGGAGAAAGAAAAAAAAGCATGATTAAAACATTGCATGGAAAAAATAAAATTAAAAATGCTTCCAAAAATGAAACCAAAACCCATTTTATAGCTTATAATTATATAGTTATTATTTTTATTTTTTTCTCCTTTTAGACTTTATTTTTGTGTCTTCCAGATAGAAAACCAAGAGACTATTTTCATTTGCTTATTGTTTCTAATATTGATATTTTAAAATCTAAACATAATTACCATCAACCCAGAGAACTCTGCCCCAGATACAGATAAACAGCAAATGGGAAGGAAGTTTAGGAATCACAGGCTGCTGTACAAAGTAGTGCTAATGTCTCCATTTAGAATGTCGTAGTCATCTTATTGGTTCACATTAACCGAGCTTTGCACTTTGACAATACCAGTAATTTTATCCAAAATAAAAAATGAAAACAGTCCCTGGCCTAGAAAATCAATTAACATAAAAACATTTTAAAAATTAAAGATAGACATTGAGAAAAAGGTATAGTAAAAGTATATTGGAACAGTTTCTGTAAACAGGTAAAATAACTGCTGTTTAGATCACAAATTAGGAAGTAGAGTAATTGAAGAAAATTTAACATAGTCAACAAAAGAAATAAAATTTAGAAAATAACTAGGGAAAATGACAGTCTGATCTTGTAGGAACAGATGTAAAGCTCAAGAATGTCCTCTTGGATTAGAAAAGAAGGCAGAGGTCTCAGTCTCTCTCAAATATTAATAGTAAGAAAGAAAGGTTGATAATGTTTTCTAAGACTGTCCATTTACTTTGTACATATATAGGAATATAATAATAGGTGGAGGCTGGACAACAACCAGCAGTTAACTATAGTTCAGTGGTGGAGGTACAACTTAATCTATTGAGCATAAATAATAGTTCCATGTCTTCAGGTTACTCTGCACACCAGGTGAAACCCAGTTAGCATTACTGTGTGATAGACCAGGCGAAGCTCACATCCACCTCTACTGCTGTGCCCTCTTGTAATTTATTTTTCTTCGTTGAACTTCAATTTACTAATTTTTAAGATGAGGATAAATAATAAATCATCTAAGGGTGTCAAGAGGAAACACTAATGTTTTAATATTGATATTAAATATATACATATATATTTAATATACCAATATACTGATATACCAACACTCCCTGAATGAAATATGCTTGTTGAAAATAACCCAGAGTTTAGGTGTCTGATTGGAGAAGTGAACTATTCACAGAGCTTTCTTTCTCCCCATGGACTCAGAATCTTCACTATGTATCTGGAGGATGCACATTGGTTTTTGGTTATTTTGATTATTGGTTTTTCATAAATGAGTGAACATGTTTACAGGTATAGTATTGATTTGTTTGTTGGTTGACTGGTTTTTGTCTTGGTGTTTTTCTCTTGTTAGTTGGACAATTTTGTTTCCAGGATCCCAGACTTTCTGACCTACCTGTCTTATCAGCTAGCTTCCCTTCTTTACTGTCCATCTGTGGATGGTGCTGTCTTAGGAGAGACATGCGCCATTTTATGTGATGCCCCTCCAAGAGAAGATACAGGCCCTTCGGGTACAAAGTGGGCCTGTCATCGCAGATGGCTTCCCTAGTCTAACGAAGCTGAGAGCAGAGAAGTCAGGACCCAGTGCTGGCCACAGCAATCTGATCCCTGCACTCACTTGTGCCATCTATGCATGAATGGGTAATACAGATTTCTACAAACGTTCTTAAAAGTTGACGTGACTTCACAAGAATGACATGCTGTGGATTCCTGCATGTGGGTCAGCTCATGACTGGACTTCTCAGAGCCCAGACAGCAATGCTCCCCTGAAGCAAGTTGCCTTTACTTTTGATTCCCTACAGACAACTGACTTGATAAATATTTCCTTGTCAGTGAAGTTATAAGATACTATAAATATTGTTCGTCCTCATAATTATATCTTAAAAATATAGTCTATATATACAAATTTAGTTTTCAGTTTTTTAACTATTATCTATCTATCATCTATCTATTATCTATCATCTGTCTATCATTTTTCTAACTATTGATCAATTAATGATCAATTCACATATCAATTGTTTTGTCTATTTATGTGTATCTGTCATTGTCTCTATTTACTCCTGTTACTATAAGGGCTTCCACAATGAGAGCATATCTAATATTTACATATATATGTATATATCAGATAGTGTATAAATATCAGATATATATGTGCATATATATATACACTAATGTGGTCATAGTAATGAAGGAAACATATAAAACCTACTTCCTTTATTCTTTCAACGACTCTCTATATACTCATATATATAAATATGACATGTCAATATCTTTTACATGTTTAATAGGATTATATTGAATTCCAGGTGTGCTTCTTTTTAAAATAACTTTTTGAGATTATAATTCCATCATTTTCCTTCCCACTCTACCATGTAGCATCCTTACTTTGCTTCATGACTCCTTTATCTTAAATTGTTGTTATGTATGTGTGCATGTATTCCTAACTCTATAAATACACCTTCTTTCAGTCTATTTAACATTACTTCTTTGTACATGTTTTAAGAACTGACCATTGGCATTGGGTAATCAATTGATGTGCTCTTCCTTTGAGAAGGCTGTTTCTCCTCCTCTCCCCATTTCTTAGTTACCTGTAGTTTTTAGTGTAGCGTTGAAGCCTACTGGGCTTTCCACAACCCAGGTTCGCATATTTATTGTTATCATCCTTGTTCAGGTCATATTTTGGCAGTCATGTTGGTGAGACTTTTTAACTTCAGTGAGAACCAGCAACTCTTTATTTGGACTTAAGATCCACCCAGCAAGAGGGAAGTTATGCCTGGTACTGGAGGCCAAGTAGCAAGGGATTGTGCTTCTTTTAAAACATTGCTAAAGGTGTGTACAGTCACACATTCATTTTGTGCCAAATACTAAGGAGTTTGACACACGAGAATCAAAGGTTAAAGGCCTGCTTGAACAATTTAGCAAGACTCGGGCTCAAGAAATTCTTGTAAGAAGGTAGGAGTTACAGCATTGTGTGAACCTTTCATCTTAGTCATCAGTGTTGGAAAAAAAGTATAAAGATATTTGTCATTTAGAACTTTTTTCATTAATAACTAATTTTAAATAATAATGTAATATGCCATTGGTTTTTTAATATTTAAATTGAGTTTTTGAAAGAAATCAAAAAAATCACATCAATATACATTTCCTCTATAAGTTTTTGTAATTTTTTGTGGGGGGGGGAAGTAGGGGGAAAGAAAAGAAGACACATTTAAGAATTGAGCTTAAAACCTCACTATGCTAAGTGAGCATCCTATCGCTTGGCTGTGTCTCCAGCACCTTTCATGTTCTATTTTGACACAGGGCTTTTTCAAGCTTCCCTGTCTTTGCCTCCCATCAAGAAGATCAGGAGAGGGGGCTGGAGAGATGTCTCAGAGGTTAAGAGCATTGCCTGCTCTTCCAAAGNAAATAAATAAATAAATAAATAAATAAATAAATAAATAAATAAATAAATAAAGGTGTGTGCTACCACGACCTGTCTCTACAGGAGAAAAATGTTTAAGTAACTGCACAGATAGGAAAATAAATTAGTCTGTGAGATTTTGGAATTAAGGCAAATTAATAAAATTTTATGAATTACATTCTAGTGATTTAGTAAGTAAATATTAATATCAGAAAAGAGCATTTTTAATCTCATTTTTGAAACTGGAAAAATCTCTCAATCAGTGAGACCAATTACTAATCTCCAGTGGCCTAACATTTCTACAGTCCCAACTCTTACCAGTCTGTTTCAGGGGAGCAGAGTCCCACTTAGTTCCAGTCTTTGTCTACTATTGCAGTAACCTTGAATGGACTTTTCTTTGTTGAAGCAGAACAAGGGTTAGCCTCAGAGAAAATGATTGTCCAGATGTGTTCATAATTTATCATAGTATTTGGATAGTTAAAAGAGAAGCTGCAGTAGCTAAGGAACAAAATGTGAGGCTAGACAGATGACTCCCAGCTATTGAGTGACCAATACAAGGTAAGCTCTCAACTACGGGTACACAAACCACAAAAATGGACTCAGAAAGCTATATTTATACATTTGTGCATGCATGTGCATACACATGTTGTAACAATAATAATCAACAAAAAGAGATTACCAATTTTAAGGTTGGGGATTGAGGGTACCTGAGAAGGGCTGGGGGATGAAAAGGGAGGGGGAAAGTGATACGATGCTATCATAATTTTAAATGTATTAACATTTTTATGTAAAAGTGCCCTTTTGTGGGCTGGAGAGATAGCTCAGAGGTTAAGAGCACTGGCTACTCTTCCAGAGGTCCTGAGTTCAATTCCCACCAACCACCTGGTGGCTCACAACTATCTGTACTGAGATCTGGTGCCCTCCTCTGTCTTGCAGGTATACATGGAGGAAGAATGTTGTATACATAATAAATAAATCCTTTTTTTTAAAAAAGTGCTCTTTTGGGTCATAAGAGTTCATATTCCTGGATAAAGACCTCAAAGTGACCTTCTCTAGTTCCAGGGCATCTAGAGCCTATCCTCCTTGGGTAAAACACCCAGAAAGAGAGAGACAGACAGAGATAGAGACAGACATAATGATGCATAATAAATAAAATAAATCTTAAAAAATAAAGAGCAATGGGGTTAGAGAGATAGTTCAGGAGTTAAGAGCACTGGCCACTTTTATATAAGACCTAGGTTTAATTTCCAGAACCCATATGGTGGCTCACTACTGTTCCTAACACCAGGCCTGGGGAACCATCACCATCTATCAGCCCATGTGGGAACCAGACATACACATGGTGGAGAAATACATTCAGACAGAAAAAAAAACATACTAAATAATAATAACAAATAAATAAGTAATAAAACAATAACTTTAAAAATAAAGAGCAAAATGCATACATTAACATTAAGCATAGCTACTTTGAGGATTAGACATGGAAATGTACCATACAAATGAGTCATAACTGTTTGCATGGGTTACGGGGCATAAGCCTTAGCTTCAGAGAACAATGCAAACTCAACTGAGAGAACACCGCTTGCCCTGAAAGTTGGTGGAATCTGTAATGAAAGAGTCCAGAAGAGGATGTCTATGCAGAGACACATAAAACTATCTGCTTTATAATTGAAGAATGATAGAAAATCCCAAAGGCCAAGATCCTAGCTTAAACTCCATAGGAATCTTGTGTTTCCCCCATACAGATTGGGGTGAAGCCATTTCTAATGAATGATTAATAAGAATCCTAGAATAACTCAGATTGGAACATAAAATTTGTAAGATTCAAGGTATAAAAACAGCATGCTCTGGACTTGAGGGAGGTGGATATATCTCTGGACAAGAGCATAAACATGGACAGTAGGTGAGCCCCTGTGGTGTAGGGAGACAATCTTCTTCCCTGGGTGCACTTTTGGCTCCTCAGGGGACATGCTTTGAAGTTCCAAGTAGATGTTCTTAGAGACTGGCTGTGGGTCTCATTAGCTCACTGAATTATGCGCTTAGTTAATTAATTTTTGAGCTCCTGCTATGGTTCAGGCAAGATATTCAGCCCTGGAGCAGCAATGGAGGCCTGGTTCATGTTTTCTGCAACCAAAATTATATTACTTTGGTAAAATTAATGTTATTAATCAAGTGACGCTAAGGACTAAATTATAGATGAGAATAGAGAGGGGACACCCTCCAAAAGTAGAAATAAATGCTCAACATTGGAAATTAGAATGTAACTTTGGCTCAGGTCAATAAAACTATAAAAGAAATTAAGTCTTTCCATTGACCTAATAGCAAAGACAAACTTTTAATCTGTCATTTCATCCTCTCCAAGACTAGTGCTTTCATATACCAATCAAATTTGTCATTTACCAGTACATGGCTTTTAACTAAAAATTTTAGAAACAAAAGCAAAGACAATTTGCCCGTGATACGAGGTGGTTAGGTGAAAGAACATATATAACTGAATGTCTTTTTGTAAAGTCATTTGGGAAAGGAAACTTCGGTATGGGTACCTTTGAGCAGTGGTTCTTAACCTGTGGGTCACAACCACCACAGGGGCTACATTCCAATTCATGACAAAATCAAAATTACAGATATGAAGTAGAAACAAAATAATCTTATGGTTTGGGGGTCATCACCACTTGAGGAATGGTATTAAAGTGTCTCATCGTTAGAAAAGTTGAGATGCTCTGCTTTAGGGCTATCAGAGGAGAGTAATCATAACTTCATCATTTATTGTAGAGCTCAGAACTCTCTAGTCCCATGAAATAATTCAAAGTATGAAGAAATGACTTTTCCTTTAAGGTGATGAACGGAATGTGGAAATTAATTCTTTGGGTGTGGGATAGGAAAATAATGAAGACATTTTTTTCACACTATTCTTAAAAATCAATTATTTGGATTTACTGTATTTACTTCTTTTAGAGATCAATGGGTGAAACTCAGAACTTGGACTTTTCTTCATTTACAAAGGTGAAATGATTAAAAGATCCAATCGTATCTGGCAGTGTTTGCTGGAGAAAGACAGTGCTTACCATCCTTCATCTGTAGCACCTGGTGTTTAAGTCAACCTTACCTGTTTCCTAGTAACCTGAACAATGATTTTTTTTAAGATTTATTTATTTATTATGTACACAGTGTTCTGTCTGTATGCTTGCTGGCCA
>LOEQ01001075.1:288725-298797 GCA_001685075.1 Bramus lutescens
GGCTGCTGGGGTCCTTCATCAGTCCTGGGTTTTAAACCCATTCAGACATCAAAAACAATCCTCAGCAACATTTCCAATATATGCTGATATTTTGGTTATATTTTAAGGTCATTGATATTCAGGCAAAGTTCTGGATCTACATGGAAGACACAAGCTCTTGGTATATTCCTTGGAAGATTTAAAGAGTAATAGATATATCTCTCCTAGCTACTTTGTTTGTGGCACTAAAGGAGAAATGCGTTAATCTGCAGTAAACTGCGTCTTTCCCAGGATGTTTACCTGAGGTGAAATGTGTAATTAGACATTTTAAATTGCATGTCCCTTCCACCTACAGGGTTGACACATGTTGTTTTCTCTGTGGTGCAGTTCAGTGTGAAGATTCACTCAATATGTCCAGAAGTCACCTTGACAATGGAAACAAGGTTGATTCACATTATTGCTCCAGAATTAACTCCAAGTATCTCGTGTCACTGCGTTCTCCACCTGAAATGAGCAAATACTTGATTTAAAAGAACCTTCGTGTTTATTTGTTCTTACTCTTTTTACATAAATTTCATATTTGAAGGTATAATAATTAGTTCTGTATGATTAGTAATGAATGGCAGACATAAATAAAATGGTCTTACATCAAGTTCTTTCCAACTTTCACTATGAGAAGAAAATATTGGAAGGTAGAAAGAGAATAAAAATGTGTATAACAATAGCAAACTAATTTTAACTTTGCTAGTACTTCCATATGCCGCTGGTGGAGGAAACTTTTCTTTTTCAGTAATGGAATGTTCGTTAAGTTAATGATGCAAATTCATTTGTTTGCTTAATTATTTAATTTTCTGAGGGAGGTCTCTTACAGCCCCGACTGTCTCTCTCCTTTAAGAGTAGCAAAGATGGCTTTGATCTCCTGATCACTCACCCTCTACCTCCCAATTTCTAGAATTACCTACAGGCACCACAATGCTCAGATGCTACTTTAAGTATCTTTAAGTATATATTTTCTCATTTAAGATTTCCTTAAGTATAATACATGAACCAAAACATATAAGTCACACACACACACATACACACACACACATATATGTAGGGCACACACATATACATACAAAACATCTAAGTCACATATATAGGACACACACAAAAGCACACATATATATGCAAAATGAATACTGAATATTAAGTTGGTAACATGTGCTAAAATGCAATATTGCCTTATTGCATTTATCTACCCTTTCATTGCAATGTGAATCTGGGATTTAATTTCTATTTGGGGCACGGGATCATCCTTGAGGATTGGGTGAAAAGGAAGTGATGATGGAATTTTTATTTTAGTGTTAACAACAGTTTTGAAGGGAGCTAATTAAAATCTTTATTTGTACCTTGAAGACGGGGAAGCTGTGAATGTAGGCACTCGGTTTGCACGCCTTTAGAGATTTTCTTTTCAGCTTTATAATTCCATAATTTAAGGGCTTTTATTTTGTCCTTTCTCGTAATTAATTTGGCTTTATTTTGTGATGACAGTTAAACAGAGTTTCCAAGATAATTTTTAGATAGTTAAAAGGCAAACTTTTTTTTCTCAAATATATAATAATGCTTTAGGAGTTTTGTGAGTTTTCGGCCAGCTGCTGTATAGCACACCATATTGAGGTGGCATCTGGAAAACCAGAGGGGTCAGGATGCAGGAGGTGAGAAAAGCATTACTTGATCTGTGTTCAAACACTCTATTCTGGTCCTGATGGTAGATCTTGAGTAGTACCAAAATCAAAAAGATTGAACTTCAGGAAGAAGCATGTGGTGTATTTGTAATACAAGTTTCTAGGCACCTGAAATGCTATAATGAAAGACTTTAAGGCTTGGTAATTCATAAATGCATTAATTACAGTTTTGGGAAGTCTAAGATATAGACGCTTGCTGACTGAGTCTTAAAAAATGTCATCTTCTGTGTGTCTTCCCATCGTGGAAGGTTTGACAGACAAATTCCCCAGGCCTGTTTTGGATGGGCACTAATCTCATGCCAGACGATAGTTAGAATCTTTCCATGATGATCACTTCCCAAAGACACTCACATCTAATCAAATCACTTTGGGGGGTAGATTTCAATATTTAAATTTCTTAAAGATTTTTATATTTAGTTATGTGTTTGTGTGAGAAGGAGGGGTATGTGTTCATGGTGGATAAAGGTGTCTGGGGTGACCAGAGGAAGACAAGGGATCCCTGTAACTGGAGTTATAGACAATTGCGAGCCTTCAGACATGTGCACTGAACTTATGTTCTCCAGAAAAGCAATATATGCTCTCAACTGCTGACCTGTCACACGGGTCCCTTGATATTTGAATTTTGAGAAACACATTCAAGCCATGCATCTTGGTGAAATTGATGACCTTGGTGTCACTGACCACAAAGAAGAAAATAGTCATTTATTGCCCTGTGCCAAGCAGATTTAAGTGGGGGAGGGAGGTGAGGAGGGACATACATTGTTCTTCTGCACTGCAGTCCCTTCACAAACCTACTACATCTTCTCACACCTTTTAAAATTTTCAAAGTCGACCTACAACTGAAGACTGATATTGTTCTTTGGCTAAGGTTAAATTGCTCTATGTGCATGATTTGGTGTAAGAGGTCAGGGTTCAAGGATAAGAGTGGAAACTTTCAGGAGAAGAGGAAACTAGAAAACTAAGGTTCACAACAGCATATTGTGTTTTTATTTTTGTTTTTATTTTAACGTAGATTTTTTTTCTCTTAACAGAATGGAGATGTGTTACGAGAGAGTTCATTAGTGATGATGGGGTAACTGTTAACACGTGTGCATTTAATCATGTTTCACACAAAGTAAACATATTGAGAAATATCTGTCGCACCATTTTTAAATTCATAGTAGTTATTTTTCATACAATATATTCAAATCACAGTTTTCCTTCCCTCATGTCCTCTCAGATCCTCCCCACTTTCCCACCCAAATCCTTTCATTCTCTTTCTCACAAGAAAACAATCAGGTTTCTAAAATAATAATAATAATAATAATAATAATAATAATAATAATAATAAGCTAAAATGAAAACAAAACAGAGTCCGGTGGTGGTGGCACATGGCCTTCAACCCAGTACTCAGGAGGCAGAGGCAGGCATATCTCTGAGTTTGAGGCCAGCATGGTCTACAAGAGCTGTTTCCAGGACAGGCTCCAAAGCTACACAGAAATCCTGTCTTGGAAAAAAACAACTATACATCTCAACAAACTTACATTAATATAAATTTGAATAATTATATTTAGAATAGGCATTATGAATCTGTAGAGCTGCACAATGAATTTTATACTTTCACCATCAAGTGTATATATATATATGTATTTGTATACCTATTAATATATTATATATATATATATCGATTTGCTATTCAAGTGTACATCCTGGCTTCTACAAAGTTGGTTGGCAAAGTTGTTTGGCAAAGCTGATGCACAATTGTGCTTAGTGTCCATCTGCTGGACAGTATTTAAGTATCTCCATTGTTATAAATACACTAGAAGCCTTTGTTTCTTTTCCTTCTTATTTAAATGCCATTTATAAAAATGCCTTTTTTCTGTATCTTAGAGAAAACTCTCCTACTTTCTCATTCACATTATTTCAGTAACTGTAAAAACACTCCAGAATTGAGAAATATTACCTTATATTTGCAGCAGCTTTTCAACGGGCTGAGAAAGATTAAGTAATTTACCTGTGATCATATAGCCAGTAGGTGGGCAGAACTAGGATTATTTTTTGTATTTCTTTCAAAAGGAAAGTCAGTGTTCCCTGAATTTCTTTGAGAGCCAGAATTTTCTGAGTTAGCCCAAATGCACTGTATTGTTCTCTTTACTTTATAAAGCATAATATACAGAGAAAGAGAAAACTTGATTTTTAAAGGTATTTTCAAGTATTTAGCAAATAAAGACTCAACCCCTCTAAAATGGTGTAAATCCTTAACAGTATATGAACTCTTACTGAGAAATCATTTTTAAAATCAATATCTGAATCCTAGTTTACTTCTTATCCTCTAACATTTCCTGAAGTTCCTCTTATTCTTTAAATCATGTGGAGCTTTATTTGAGACCAGAGGCTTTCACGATTCTGTGCACATTATAATGTCCAAGGGAAAGAATGGTCGCTGGGAGACACGTTTGACATCTCATCTTGTGATGAAAGTTGTAGTCTGAGATAAAGGTCTCTTCATTTCCAAACACTCTTCAGTTATAGGAATGCCCTTTGGAGGCACAAGTGGCGGCAAGCAAGGCAATCACGGCTCGCAGGACCAACTGTCTAATAACCAAGGAATCAGCAAACACATTGGCTTTCTCTTTGACCTCACAAACAGAGCAGAGGCTTTCTGCCATTTCCTTGTTATAGCTCATTTCTGTTATTTGGTTTGGGTGATACCTGCCTCTCCCACAGTTACACTCAGGTGTTTCCCAAACCTCTGTGGACATGTCTGCGCTCCTGCCAATGGTCAGTAAATTTGGCTGCTTCCTTTCTACTTGTAGGTATAATTTTAAACAAAGGAACAAGCACCATGCTGAGATACATTTTGTTTCACTTACACCAGTATACATCAAGATCTTTACAATTCCCATTCAGAAGAATATTCATAGGACCCAAGTATGTTATAGTTGTACAGTGTATGTGAAATTCTTTATATATATATATATNATATATAGTATGACAACCTTAAAGCTCATTTTGTCATCATACCATAAATTATTCAGTCTCTTCACTGAGGTTTCTTTCAAATATAAAATGATGTCTTCAAAGGTGTTCTTACATATTGACTGACACACCTAAAGATTTTTTCTTATTAAATATGTGAGGTTTTATTTTTACCAAGAATAAAATTACATGTAACAGTGAACTCACTCATTTAAGATGTCTGCTTAGAGCTTTTTAAATTACATTTTTAATAAAATTTGTAATTTAAGAAGTTGTCTTACATAAAAAGCAGGTTTTATTGAGCTTCAAATAGTCTTTAATCCTTCCCTGTATAAAGCTGATATCTCAAAGACATTATTTAGGTATTGGTGAGGCAACTTTTAAATGTAAATGAGAATATTTTCCACTGAAGAGATTTTCTCACAGACTTTAAAGGGGAGACATTCATAAGCACAGTATTTCAGTGAATAATTCTAGCAAGAGATAAATATAAGAAGAATAATCAATCAAACATACAGGGTTTAGTTTACCATGCAAAACAATAGATGTAAGGGCTTCTTAAGAATGAGTGTCCCCATCACAGAGTGCTACTGATGTCTACTGCCTTTCAGACTAGTAAAACACAGTCGTGCTAGGAAGGGACTCAGTTAGGAAGAGACTCAGTGGAAAAGTGAGATAACAGTCGGAGGTGCCTGTATGTCCCCTGAAACTCTAAGCACATTTGAACGTGATGTCTTGATCAGAGAGGCCCCAGAAGCAGGCCATGTTCTGAGGGATGTTTTTCTAAAGAGTTTGTGCCACAGGATCCCAGAAACAAAGAAATTCTGCAGCGCCTCTGAAAACAAGTCAGAGTCAGAAAGAACTGGCTTCTAGAATGAACAGCTTTCACATTTCATTTGAAATCACAGTAATTTATGTAGATCTGAAAAATCTTACATTTGTTTTGTGGTCTAATAGACACATGTTAGCAAAGAAATTTAGGAAAGTAGCAGATCTCCTACTAATATGCACTGGGAGTTTTGCTTGTCACAAAAGAAAATAAAAATTGAAGTTGAAAGAGGGCTTAATTGTTCTGCATTTTAACCCTGTTAAAATTCATTCCTTTGTAAGTCTTGTAGACTTCCTTCATTTCTCTAAGCGACTATGTTCTGTAGCAGCATGAATTCCAGACCTTTTGTCACATATTTGCTATAATTTAAATATATAATGCAATCTTTAAAGTCATGATTAATTTCCTATGTAAATAAAGAAATGTATATAAAACTTAAAATGGGAACATCTTTCTGACATGGGCTTTCAAACTTCCCCATTTAGTGTCCTTCCCAAAAAAAGAAAAAGAAGAGGAATAGCAATAAAAATTAAGAATGAGAAGGAAGAAAGATGAGGAAAGGGAAAAGTCCTTTAGTAACTAATGAAATCATAGGTAAGGGACAGAACAGCTTCCCCACTGACTGAGGAGCATCACTTTCTCCTAAATAGAACCCTAGATTTAAAAAAAAGCCAATACAGAGTGAAACATTAGTATCTTGTTAAAACAAGGTCATGGTACATGATGAGGTTTACAGGAAGATCCTTTTCTCCATCACTTCAGCTAAATATGGCATCTGGGAAATATGAACTGCAGTGATGGACGACTTAGAAATTTTTCAAAGAACCAATAGGTCAGCTAAAAGTTACAGAGAAAGACCTTCCATATATTACCTGGAGAAATAAGAATATTAGTTTATACTGTAATGATAAAAGTTTTATTAAACCTGATGGTCTGTGTCTACATAGTGGTCCCAAGGAACATGTGGAAGAGGTAGAAAGCAATAGAAAACTATTAAGATTCTTTCTTTTATAGCCAAAAATAACTCCTTCAACCACTAATTAGCTCAAAACTTTCTTCAATGACACATATATCTTCATGCTTACTCTCTAAAGTAGGTCATATCTGTGTCCGCATGCCCTTTATTTGGATAAATTTAGTATTTATGACATCGCAGTAGACTTAACTTTGTGACTTTAGTCTACGAACATTCTTTTCTTCTTTAATTCATGCAGAATAAGAATACTGTGATAAAAAAGAATACTGTGATAAAGTTCTCATTGTATCAATCAGTTGCTTTTATGTTTAGGGAATTTAATCATATTCCCTTTGTGTTTCCAGCCACTGATGATGTTTCCTTTTAAATCATTTCCTCTGTGCTTCCTTGGCTCACCAGCATTGCAGCAAATACACATAAGAAGATGGTTGTAGTCTCTGTGCTTAATGATGAGAACTTATTTAAGCTTTACTAACACCTTGTAAACTATTCAGGCATAAAAGTTTTTAACACCACATGAAATGATAGACTCGCAGAGTTGTAATCTCTCCAATAGAACTAAACCAATTGGTCTGTTCGTGCATTTCTGCATAGCATGTCAGTACTGGGTAATTGTGCATTGTGTTTTCTTGTGCACCAAAGAAAATCCTTCACTGATTTTAGAACAAAGTCTCCTGCATTCCTTTCACTCAGAATCACTCCATACCGAAAGGAGAGGTTAAAACACCCCTAAACCTTTGTATATAGTTCGTATTTTCTATGAGAAGCATATTAAGATGGACTTAGCTGATGATGAAATTGCACTGCTGTTCTATTTCTTTCTTCCCACTTCTGTTACTGTTTTGTATGTTTATTCCTTTGCTTCAGGAATAATGCTATTTCATTTGTTTTAGTTTGGGATTAATTTGCTTCCCTTAAAGCTTAAGGCTGTGCTCATAGACGATGTCTGAAGTTTGAGTCACGTTTTTGATTTAGGTAATTATTTCATGAGGTTATGTAATGGATCACCACATGTATACACAGAAATTTTTGTCTATGATTCTCACAAAAACTAAATTACCTAGTAGTATTCAAGGGACTTCCTAGAATATTGAAATCACTCTGTAGCATTCTTTCTGGAATCTTAAAATTAATATACTACTTCTAGAAATTGGGTATTTTCCCTTTTTTTCTGTTCATACTTAATGCCTATGACCTACAAACAATGAACATTGAACATCAGCAGTAGAAAACTATCTCAAGGCTGCATCTACCAAGATGAACCAAATAGGTCAACTTTCTAAAGAAAATAGTAGCATGCAATAGATGTGTGTGTGTACAGATGCATATGTGTAGACACGTGTGTCAGGTTTTGCATGTGTATCTTGTCTGGGTGGCAATAGTAAAGTTTAGCCTGTGAGTACGCATAGTCTTGATCTCCACAGACTATGGTGTGAGTTAAGCTGCCAGAAAAATCATTCTTAACACTAAGCCATATAAGAAGAAGGAAATTAATCCCAACTGTAAGTAAATGACTGTCACTTTCTTCCACCATCATTGTGTCCCTGAAGTCTACTTACCATACCATACTGTACCCTCAGAAAATAAGACATTTTGAAAATTCAGCATCTGTTGAGGCGCATCCTCTCATGCCACTTGAAAATCTTTATTCGTTTTCGTTTTGTTATATTGTTTCAAGAACTCTTAACACAGCTATATTGTCTCAGGAATAATTTGATTTGAATGCTATGGATCAAATCCATGGTCTTGAACATGCTAAATATGAAGTTTGTCACTGAATTCCATACCCAATTCTCCTTCAAATTATTTTAATGGTATTAAACAATATTGCTGACTGTAGATATAACACTTAGAACTCAACTATCCTACATAAATTCAGAAAAAAATGCATTTCCTTCCTTCCAGGCAGTGTTTTCCATAATTCTAGTTTATTTACTATGAGCTTTACATTGTTGTCTCCTGTAAGGGGAATCATACTGATTTTGTCCTTCTGTGACTAATTTATTTCACTTAGCAGATGTTCCTATATATCATCTGTGTTATATATATTTTGAGTTTTCCATGTTTTTAAAAGCCAAATAATATTCCATTCCATGCACACACCATATTTTTAAAATCTTTTTATCTCTGTATTCTGGGAAGAAGCAAAGAGACATTTAACATTGGTCTATTTAATAGATTCATGGCTATGAAAACATTACAGAAGCAGCAAAAGCAAAAATAGATTCAAATGGCGCTACAATCAAACTAAATTATCTGTGCACCACCAAGGAAATAATAAAGAATGGAAGAAAATACTTGCCAACTATAAATAATAAGGACTTATTTTCTAAAATAGATGGGAAACTTCTGGAAACCAACTGTAAAACAAGTATTAACCCGATTTAAAACTCTCCTCAAATCTTAAACAGATATTTCTCTAAAGCTGATATGTAGACAGCCAAGCATGTGAAAAATTACTTCACATCTCCAACCATTAGGGCAAAGCAGAGCAAAGCTACAATTATGTACAGTGTCATCCCACCGAAATTGGCTGTTTGCAAAAGAGACAAATGAGAGCAAAGTGTTGGTGAGGTTGTGGAGAACCAGAAGACTTATATGATATTGGTGAGAATGGAAATAGAAGAGCTATCCTTAAAAGCTACATAGAAGTGCCTTAAAAATTGCAATTACCAAGTGATGCAGAAGTGTCTCTCCTCGGTTTTTGCAGACAATAATTGAAACCAAGATCTTGAAAAAGTTATCATCATTCATTACAACACTCTTGATGATATCTGAAATGCAGAAATAACCCGGCAGATGAATGGGTGAAAATTATGTGTATACAGTGGGCTCATAATTAGCTTTCAATAACTACCTGCAGTGTAAGGATAATGGACCAAATCCTCCAGGGACATGCAGTGCTTGGGATAAATTCCTCTTCCCAGCTTTATGAAGCAATATTCCTGATGGCTCTCTGGGCTTCAGCTCCTCTGGTCACATGCTCACTGTCTTTGGAATTTATGTCCACACTGAGTGTCCCTGGAAACACATTCCTCCAAGCTCCACCGAACTAAGGTACAATTATCACAGAGCCTGTAAGAAAAAAGTATTACTATATTATATAAGCATTAATTCAACATTTATTTTCTAAGAAACATCAGAAAGAATAAAATATAAAATTTTCCTCATTCACATTCACCATATATTCATCTACCTACCTCAAATTTTAAAAGTTATAGTTGACAAAGGAAATAAATGCCTTATATATTATATTATTTTTAGCTTTAGGGTTAGTATATTGGCTATAGGATAGAATACATGCTGTTTTTAGAATTTTGGAATATTTTTATAATATTCAAAGATTACCCAGATGAAATGGAATTAAGTGCACAACACACCTTTATTGTATGGGTATTACCATAAAGATTATTCGGTATAGATCATTAAAAATGGTTCTTCTAGCTAAACTCTGGGTTACCTCACTTAGGATAGTGTTTTCTATTTCCACCCATTTGCACGCAAAATTCAAGATGTCATTATTTTTTTCCACTGAGTAGTACTCTAATGCATATATATTCCACACTTTCTTTATCCATTCTTCCATTGAGGGCATCTAGGTTG
>LOEQ01001075.1:314624-345548 GCA_001685075.1 Bramus lutescens
CATGTGGTTGCTGGGAATTGAACTCAGGACCGTTGGAAGAGCAGGCAATGCTCTCAACCTCTGAGCCATCTCTCTAGCCCAGCACTTTAATTTTCTATACAATGATTACAGCAGTACTGATGGGTAACAGAAATTCCAAGCATCTTATAATAAGAGTTGCCTGACATCATGACAGTGGTTCTTACCATACAGAGCTTGAAATATGTGTTTCTCCTCTACTTTGATGCCTTTAGCGCTCCCTGTCTACAAATATTTTGGAAGCATCTCAACATGAACGCTAAAATGAGACCACAGAAATATACGGTCCCATATCCCATGCCAGGCATGGATCAGAATCTTTGGAAATGCTCAATAGAGTCATTATTCAAATTATACATATCTGATTATTGCTCTGCTACAGCATTCAGTGACCACCTCATAAGAAAACAGCTGACAGGAAACCACAGTAACAAAGAAAAAAGAAATGCTGAAATTAGGTTTGGATATAAATTCTCTTTCATTCATACAATTCCTGAGACTACACTAAGCATTATGGGCAGCTTAACTTCTTTCCCTTTAACTCATAACTTAATATTTTGAAATTAAAAATTCTGTATTTGCTGTTATTTAACAAACAAAGGGCACACACATTGATTTCAAAGCTTCTAGCCTATCTTAAAAAAACATTCAATTCATAATCCGTACAACCATTATTGTCGTTGACTCTGAATCTTTCATTTTATTCATCTTCCTTGATGCTAACATGTTATAAGACCAATAAGCTCTGTTTCTTCAAGAATTCCAGGGCCAGGATGTGGTGGTGCATGCCTTTAATCTCAGTACTCAGGAGGCAGAGATAAGCAGATCTCTGTGAGTTTGAGGCCAGTCTGGTCTACAAGAGCTAGTTTCAGAATGGGCTCCAAAGCTACAGTGAAATCCTGTCTCGGAAAACGAAAACAAAAACAACAACAACAACAAAAAAAAAAAAAAACAGAATTCCAATCTATCCTTTTTCTTGATCTGACTGAGACAACTCTTGTGGGTGTCTAAAAGGATGCACCACTGGTAAGATGATGGTAAATCATTGAGACTGAAGCTCACAATTTCTTGATGAGTAGTCATTTTTATCTGAAGAATTTTCTTATTGTCTTGAAAACAAATTAGATAATGTCTTCCAGCTGAGTATGCCAAGCTCCAAAGTAAGTGCACATGTAAATGTGAGTTAGGGGACAGAGTACTGTCTTCTGAACTGTGAGAATACGAAATGCTGTGATTACCTCAGGAAATGGAAGAAAGTTAAAAAAGCACCATTGGCGCTAGCTAGTAGGACAACAACAGAGTGTATTTGGTCCATGAAATTAATTCTTGCTACCTACATCGTGAGCTCATTGAGGCTAAGGTCTAAAAAAAAAATGACCACAATTTTACTTTGCAGGTTAACTGACATTGTAAACATCATCATACCTATAAAAGAAAGGGATGGATTAAACTGTTTTCCAAATCCAGGAGCATCCTTGACAAATCAAGCAGGGAGAAAGGAAAGGGAGAGAGGAGTAGGAAGAGAAAAGGGTTGTTGTTGGTTCCCTTCAAGATTGCCTCGAGAGAGAAACACAAGTATTAACTTCAAGTGTGATGTTTTCTAAGTTTTATTTATAAATTAAATATTTGGGGTTCAAAACACATTCTACATTAAAAAGACAATGTTGTAAATCATGTTTGATACGTTGACTCATTTTTTAAATTGACAAAATTATACAAAAGTTTTATGATTCATAATATTTAAAGTGAGGAGAAGAAGAAAACAATGTTTTCTGATTCCTAAAATTGTATCATTTAAACCAAATACTTATTTCTTGTAGATGTCAATACCAAATGAAAGCAGGTTTGATTATAACTAAAGATTGACAAAGAATCTAAGAAATTTTTCTAAATTGCAAGGATGTTCTACAACATAGATTATAGCATGAACTGTGTTCTCCTTGGCAGAGAAAAGGGAGAAAGAGAAAGGAGATGCTGGTAGAGCTACAGGTGGCGTGGCAATGCCCACACAGTACAAGATAGTATCAATATTAAGCTAGTAAGTAGAAAAGATGAAGCTGGTAGTTGTTGATCCTCCCTGGAATTCCAGCACTCAAACATCAGAGGCAGAGGATGGCAAGAGATTAAAGACCAGCCTTGCAATACCTGACAAACATTCTAACAGTGAGTTGTACTAACGCCCCCTTCTTACATTGATCTCCAAATTTCTAATTAGATTTTTTTCTATTTCTCATATAATTTATTTGTATGTATACTCCTCCTAAATGCACAGGAGAATTTTAATGCTAGAAGATTTACTTGTGTTTAACAAGCCTTCATATTATTCATAATATTTTTGCAGCTTCTATTACAGAAAATTGTCTTGTAACTTCCTAAATCCCTCAGTGTTCAATATGTCCTCCAATTCAGTAAGAAACTGGTGTCTCTCCCCTTGAAGAAAATTATCAAGAGGGATTTTTTTTATTTATTTTTATTGAGCTCTACATTTTTCTCTGCTCCCTTCCCTGCCTGTCCCCTCCCTCCTTCAACCTTTTCCCAAGGTGCCCATGCTCCCAATTTACTCAGGAATCTTTACATGTGACCACAGCTCCTTTCTATCATGTCTGCAGCAACTATATGCAAAATATAGAATGGACCCCTCTAAACATTTGAGGGATTTGGGAGGCAATGCTTCTTCTCAATCTCTATTTGGTAGCTTCCAGAAACTACTGTGCAAACCTGGGCTGAATCAGATAAGAGTGTTACTGCTTTTAACCATGTATAAATGTCTAGGGTGACTTTATTACTCCAGTCTTTGGAAGTGATGCTTCAAAGTTACATGAGTGATGCTGTGACATCGAGTATTGTCACTGCCATCTAGGAAATTCCTTGATAATGATCCTTGAATTTAGTTTTCCAAACAATCTGTCTTTGTTTTAGTCTTCCCTGGTGCAACCAATCTTGCCCATGATGGAACCTGAATCCATCATGCTTGAGATTACTACAATAATATTGCTAAGGTCTTACATGCAGTTTCCACTAGCAGTATTTTTGTACTGGTTCCATTCTTATTTTATTTTTTAAAGACATAGATGACTAATAAGGGACAAACGCACGAATTATCAGAACCACCAAATGTTATTAGTTCACTAATTCTAATCATGCAGTTGTTTTTCCTTTTCTTCACTCAAAGAACCTGTTTCCATTCTAGCCCCACTGTTTCTTGCTGTGTTCAACCATGAACCAAAATCCTCTGCTCCACTTATTTGGAGTCTTACAAGTTTTTTATCAACATAAATGAAAGGGACAAAAAATACATTTCTATAACAGATATGTGAGTTGAATGAGAACATTCATAGGGCTGGTCCTAAGTAATGGCAGGGTACATGCAATGTCTCATTCGTGGAACCCTAACCCCCAGTCTAGGCTGGAAAGGCCTTTTATCTAATCCTGAGCCTTTTCTTAATTACATTTTACAGGAACTAAGTGTCCTACTCAGATGCATCAAAAAATATTCTGTTCTCGCTGCTTGTCTGGCAGAGTGACTTGGCATGTATTAAGTTGGGCTAGTCAATTCCAAGTTCAGTTGGGACTGTGTGTGACTACTCAATATAAAAATAACAGGCTGGATTTCTAAAATTTTGTTCTGGCAATAGGAAAGAAAATGGTTGAGTTGGGATAATAATGATAAATCAGGAAACTGATAATAAGACGAGACATACATCAACCTTTGAGGATGTTTATAGTCACTGAAACAAAACAGTGACTTAAGAGTATAGAAATTTCATAGCAATGTTTCATCATTTCCTTTAAACTAGTGATTACTTGAAAAAATCAATTAAAAGGACCTAATTAGGTTAAAATACAAATATTTTGAACACCATTTCAATAATATTTTTTAATTTCATCATATTGGTATTTATTTCAACCAAAATGTATTTTATAAAAGTTTTCTATTTTGAAACAATAAAAGAAAAAGTTTTATTTTTATTAATTGGCTTATTTGGTGATGATTGCTATTATTTGGATGCAGTTTTGCAAAATACCTCAGACATAAAAATTGTCATTTTGCCATACAGGTAATCTCTTTAAATACTGTGCCACTAAAAATAATTTGAACACCCCAGAAGTTTCACATGAACATGGAAAAGAACTTCAAACAATCCTTTGGAGAGGCATAAAGGAAGCAAGAGCAAGATCAGACAAATGGAAGACTATTTTCCAACATTCAATAAGAACATGAGGCAACAAAAAGAATCATTGAAACATAAATTTCCTTCAACCTCTATAGTTATGAACTTTGGGAAGCTGTGTGTACTGCTCCCTGAGGCCCACTCTAACACAACACCATTAGACAGTGTAGTTTATGAACTACAGAAATGAATTTACCCCTGTTCTCTGGGCTGGGAGTCTAAGGTCAGAGTGATGGCAGATTAAATATTTCCCAATGGCCTATTTTCTACAGGACTATTTTTCTGTGGAAGCCTTACAGAGCAGAAAGGGCAAAGGGGTCTTTCTTAGGCCTTTAATGTAAGAGCATTAGTCCATAAACATAAAGCAGATTGTGAACTTATCACCTTCCAGAGACTGAGGGATTTTAACATATGAACGTGGGGAAGCAAAAGCATTCAGGTCATATTACTGTCCTTCTAACATTGGCCAAGTGCAGCATTGTCTGATTTTAGTCTGTGTCTAGATTCTAGAATAAGCCCTGCCAACTAAATTGCTTCCTATAGGCAGTTTTGGTATTTAGCAATAAGATTAATTATCACCTTTATTGGACATAGCCACTTCTTTCTTAGAATGTAAGACTTTCTGAAGACAGAAGTCAATTAGAAATAAACAAACAAATTACCGTGAGGGCCAGAAAAGGAGAAGTCACAAGCAGAACCCAATGAGTAAGGGCTGATGTCACAACCACAAGAGAAGAGGTAGGTTCCTTTATCGGGTCTCTGACGGCAAATGGTTTAGTGCTAAACTGGTTGGAAATCATGAACTGAAAATCTTGCATAGATAAATATTCGTTGAAATATCAATGATGTCTAGAAGCAACAAGTGAAATGAACACAGTAGCCAGGGAAGGTGTCCAAAGACCGGCTGCTTGGACATCTTAAATGCAACAGAGAAGGAAAAGGAGAAAAACAGAGTTAACCATGACAATGTCAGTCCTGGTCCTACACACTGTGAAGCTTGAGTATTATATATGTGTACATGTGTCCTTCAAAACCTCACATAGAGAAGTTAATAGAAATCCCCAACTATATGAAGAAATATCTTTGATGAAGAGCACAAAGGAGTACTTTAGAAGAAAACCCTAACAAAATTGAGCTTTATTTTGCCGTGAACCAGGTAAACGATTCATGTTCCAGCTGAGATCCATAGTAACAAAGACCAAGCAGGTTGCAAAAAGTAGAACTGTTTAAAAAATTTGAAAGCGTATATGAAGCATTTTTAAATGTAAATAAAAAATAATAAATGGAAATCATTATAAATAATAGAACACAATAAAGGCAAAATAGTTTTTTTTTTAAAGACAAACTTTACATAAAAGAAAGATACAGTTTTCAAACTTAAAATGTAGTAGCAAGATCTATCAAAAAAGGAGAAACAGCCCAATAGGGTATAATGGAACTGCAAGTCATATCTGAAGATCTTTGTGGATTGCTTGCATGTGGCAAAAACAGGAGAGAATGAAGTGAAGAGACACAGAGGGAAAGCTGACCACATGTCTTCTAGGATTTCCAAAAACATTTCATGGTGAGGCAATTCCAAAGAATTTGAACATTAGAAGAAAAAAGTTACTTTACCTAGAGAATTATTTCCAGAATCATTTCATCACAAAGCAGATTGCAGGGGAGGGAGAGACAGATTTTACAGAAAGTTACAGAAATCCTATGACAATGCAAAGATCACAGAAGTCAGCACGGTTAGACAACATAAAAAGAAAACAGGGGGAGAAGGAATAGACACCTCGTCAATAAAAATATGATATAATAACCAAAAGAATAGACACAGTGAAGTTGGGAGGTAGCCTTGAATATTATTAAGGGGTGGGGCAGCTCAGGTGTTAAGGACAGATCATCAAGTTTGAAACACAAGTTCCAAACTTACATGAGCTTATTACCAAGAATGAGAAACAAATAAATTCATTGTTTCAGAAAGTGACTAAAGAGGTCCTCCACTCACAAATAAGTTTTTCTTATTTGTTGCTGTTGGCTGGCTTGAGACAGTCTCATTCTTTTGCCCAGCCAAACTTAAGCCCATGGAGACCTTCTACCTCTGCTTATCTAGAACTGGGGAAGCCTCATTGAGCCACTAAACTGGCTTGTTACGTTAAATAATTTTGAGTAGTAAAGTAGATATCCCCTAACATTTTGGTGACACTCTGGGTATAAAATATGATACATTACTCGTTATTAGATGCACAAAATTAGGAGTTTTTGTTTCATAATAATGTGAAGCTCACAATGTAAACTGCTAACATAAACATCATTTTAAGGTATTCAAATAGAATTATTATAAGAATAACCCTAAGTATGTCCACTTTATTCAAGACCTGACTCTAAGTCTCATAATTGAAATTTAAGTCTTAATTAAATTGACTAATTAAAGAAAGAATTAAAAGGAATATACAAAGAGAAACATGATCATACTTATTTGCAGGTTGTAAGAGCATTGCAAGAGAAGAATAAATAAGTTTCAAGATGCTAAAATAATAAGAAATAAAGATATATTAAATGTGAACTCATATCATTACACACACACACCCCCCAGTATATACCAAGTACCAAAGAGATTCAAAACAACTTAAACAATAGAAAAGAATAATGAACATTTGCTGGTGAATGTACTTCAGGCAAGAATTTTGAAGTCTGTTCTTATCATATTTGAATGAGAATTATTTAGCTTTTTGTGAAAAAACTCTGTACAATTCTGCCTGACAATGGAAAAATACATTTTGTAATACTTTATTACTCAGACATTTATAGATAAGAATTGAGATGAAATGGTGCAGGAAGCCCGGGGATTTCCTGAAATATTAACTTGTGCGATAAATCTGAAGTTTCTAAAATATGAGCACAATCTAACAATTCTCCAGGTGAAGGATTTTGTCACTCCCTGGGAATGAGGACAGGATGTGAGCAGGCAGAAAGAGGAAAAAATAACTCTAAATCTGTTCCCTGCGGTGATGGCCGCAGAGCCCACGGGATGATCAGCTTAACTCTTCAGGTATTGTAATTGTTTTGATGTTAGGTAAGACAAAGTCTGGCTAGTCCACAAGGCATCTCAAAGGCTCTTCTAAAACAGTCTAGAGTCAAACTGATGACCACTCTTCACAATGGCTTCTGTGTGTCATTCAAGGACTTTTACCTGGAGGGTTTACCTGCCAGGTATCTTCAAAGCATAAATGTAAGAAAATTCTAATTATATTTGTATTTATAATTTAGACTCTGCTATAAAATTCTATAAAGTGATTCATAATCCATATGCTCAAATTTATTTGCTCTGCCTAATGTTCTCCCATCTAGAACCAACTGTACTCAACCCAATATATCATCTCAAATCATATGTATCCAATGAAAATATCTGTAGTTATCATTTTCAATCCAGTTTTATATCAGCTACTCTCTTCCTTACTTTAAAAAACAACACTTTGGAAGATAGGGAATTATTTTTAGAAATAGGAAAGAGATATAGCACATACATAGCACAACTTTGAAGATTTTGTGTCTATGACCTGCATTCTGCTTAGCCAACACTCAAATTTACATGGTCATCTCTGATTCCAGTCTGTTCTAAACACAGGAGATGTTTTCCCCGCAGTTCCTTCTAACAAGACGGAACATTGAAAACAAAAGGCTAACACTGTGTTCTTCCCGTGCCAGAAGCACCTTGGCGCAGTATGGGAGATGATTTATGTACATATACATGACCTAATAAAAAGTCTTTGTGTTTACCATAAAGCTGAATCATATTACCATCAAACATCCCTTCATTTCTTTTTGTTACATCTAACATTCTGCCTAGTTTGTAGCCCTCTAGTGCCTAAGAGCATATTCCAGGTTCAAGAAATTCATTGGTTTCCCAGAATTTCTTTTGTCAATTCTTCTTAACAAAATAACAGTGATTTCTCTCATAGTTACTCAAAATTTTGCAGTGATTTAGCCATTTTATTATGCTGAATAAAAATGACCATAGTTTCCTTTTATTGTTCAGAATTATAATATTAAAATCTACTGATTAATTAACAATTATACTTAGAAATAACAGTGAACATTATTTGGTTTCCTGTACCAGTGATTCTTGTTTAGATATCAAGAAATTTACATTTTTGCTGCTGGGAGAAAATATTACTCTTTTGCATTAACAAAACCTTTTTATTCATATCCTGAAACTACATATTTTAACTCATGGAATATAAATCATCCAGTTATTTGATATGGATGCTGAAATTTAGTTTGTGAAACAGAATATCTGTTTCTATGTCTCACTGTAATTGGAATCTGGATGGTGGCAAGAGATATTCCATATATGCATGAAGGAATAGATACGTATCTCTCTCCTTTCCCAAACTCCCAATGGCATTGTCAGTCTCACAAAGTAAGTGGAGAAATACCTTTGTGTTTCTGGTATTTCTTATTAAAAATAATCATAGCGAAGACTTGAGAAATATTATGCAGCATAACAATGAAATAATCATATGTTTAAAATAAATGCTCATTCCTGAATCACAATATATAAGTGAGTTTTGACTTTCACTGGGGTCATCTTTGAGTTTTCTTTCAAAATACTTTCCTATCACATTTTTTGAAGTTTTTAAGGCCCACTCTATGTACCAGGAAGAGTTCTTCAACAAAGGTAAGAAAATATTATGTATTAAAATCTGTGCCACACATGGAGGGGTCTTTCTGAAGGCTGCGGCACCTTCTTTTAATGTGTCTACTCTTATGTTCTTATTATATCCTTATATTTTGTTCTTATATTCTCATATTCTTCAAATATAATGGGGTTTCATCAAGCGCAGTTTTATTAAACGGTGCTTTTTGCTCTAGACCATAAGATAGATTTACCACATAGCAAGAAGAATCTGAGGCATGAGGGCTGATAAAGTCCTAATTTGGATAACCAATCTCATAGACTTATAAGTTTTAGGTCTGATTTGGGGCTCTAGACCTCCTAGACTGCATCCAGATTGTATGTTTTTAAGGTCTGTGCAGAGGGGAAACAAAGAATAGATTTCAGGCTAATCAGTGAGAGCATGCTCTACAAGAGGCAGCTGACAGATTTTCATTAGACTAGCAGCTGTGTAATGGCAAGAAGTTAATAGAACTGAGCTAGGCTTAAAGTAGAAGAGATATGACTTGTAGGGTTAGATGGGGGAACTATGACCGTAGGAAAATCAAGGCAGTGATCCCAGGTAAAGAGGAGTTGAACACTGGCTGGCCCCATTTACTGTAAGAAGAAAGATGCTGTCGAGAGCAGAGAAGGAAGTGGAAGTGAGCAGTTTTGTCTCCACACACTGTGCTTGAGCCCTCTCTTGGACTTCTAGGTGAGACACTATGACAGGCACAGGGAGCTAAGTGTAAAAGGAAGGTCAGCAATGGACATATCGGATGAATATTTCTGTGGAAGAGTGTGTTCTCAGCAACATACTGGAGAACAGTTTAGTAAAGGCTGCTTAAATGTTTAAGTGGTATTTGTTATCAGTTTATCACATATGCTTTAGGTTTATCTAGCAGGTGAATAACATCTAATCTCTGGGTCAACCTCAGGGAATTTTGGTCTGTTCCCCAGAGTTTTGCTAATTGTTCAGCTTCTTAAGGCTCAGGTTCTCACATAGCAACAGACAGAGCAGAGTAGATGATAGGAGAGTATGCAGCAGAAATTTTATTCTTATTGCAGAAGTTATTATTTGTCTTAACAGATAAAATTGTGTGTGTTTATTATGGACAATATGATATTTGGATATAGATCTGTGAAACCATTAATTCTGGGTTATTAACATGAACTACTTCACATAGTTATCACATATGTGAGAACACTTTATATCCACTTTGTTGACACTTTTCAAGAATACAGTGTTTTAATTATAGTCATTATTTATATATTATAAATATTATACATATAAACTTATTCTTCCTAGCAACCTAAATATTTTAGCTTTTGTCTAACATTTCCCTGTGTTAGAAAAAAAGCTCAGACTCTGATAGCCACTATTCTGCTTTTCTATTTCTGTTCAATGAAATTCTAACTTCCACGTGTGAATGACATCATGAGACATTTGTATCTTTTCTGACTAGCTTACTTCATTTAATGTCTCCAAGTGCTTCCATGTTGTTACGTATGTCAGTATTTCACACTTATGGCAACACACTTCTCCACTCTATGTGTGTACTTGCTCTCTATGAAATCAGTCACTCATGGGTACTTCCGTTGCTTCTGTTTCTTACCAATTGCAAGTAGTTCTTCATAATCATGACACTGTAAATAACTTCTTGACTTATCGTTTCTTGAATACGTCCTACGTAGTTGGATCCCTTACGCATCTGGTAGACCTATTTTTTTTCTCACGAACAAGCACATTGTAAAATATGTGACAAGTTATGTTTTGTCACTGATCCAGTGGTAGTGGGATATGGGAGAATGAAGCAGATAAATGAGGCTGACCAAAGTCTCTGTAGATGTAGCTTCATTCAGAGCTTCAGACAGTTGATACTCTGTGGGCTCAGAGAAGTCACACGAGTGAAGTTCTCATGAGTTTGAGCTGTACGCATTCACAGGGCCAAGCCGCACATGGCAAAATCATGCTTTTCCACAGAGGAATATTCAGGGTCATTTAAAGATTCAGTTAACAGCAGCAAGCAATAATGAGGAGTCTGGAGTAAACTCACTCCTATCCACACCTGGGAGGAGCACAAAACATATTCCAAGAATAATATCTTGATTTGAAGAAACTGCGTTCACAAGACTCATGTCTTGTTTCTTAGAGTGTTCTCACAAGCACTCAGAATTCTCCTCACGTGACTCAATACTTGGACCATGTTCCAACAATGCTTGTCTTCTAGTGGAGAAGAAATGCTCTTTCAGATAACTATCAACAGATATTTTTATGGCTCCATCAAACCCCTTCCATGTTCCATTCCTCATAAAATGGAGGAAGAGGAGGACATTAAGACAAGCATGAGCTCTTTTTGGAACCAAGCCCCACTATCAACAAAAATTCAGGATGAATAGGGACATAGCCTGCTACATGACTCAATGCCCTTAAAGATGGCTTTTACAATCTGGAAAGGTTACTATCATAAAAAAATAAGACCACTTTATGTGCACAATACCTTCATCATCTCTCTAGTGCTCATTTTGTGGCCAGTAGAACAATAAAAATTTAAAATTTTAAAAATAAAAAACGTCCCCTAAACCATATAATTTAAAATATCAATGTGACCTAAACTTTGATTTAAGGGTTTTTTATTAAATAATTATCTGATTATCTAATACAGCTGACAATTGATAAGCATGGAATTATATGTTATAAATATTCAAATGTGGTCAAGACCTTTGAGTGTTCAACAGTCTGCATATGGGCTATAGATAGGATGTGAGATGGGATGAATAGATGTTTGGACATAAAGCATCCAAGGAAAATAAAACACAGGGAAGAAACATCTTGAGGAGAAAAAAAAGCATAGTGGTTTAGGTATAGCCATAACTGATTTGAAACTACACTGGAGAGATCATGAAATTAGCGAGGAAACAAGAGAATGTATCTGCCTGAACCTGGACAGAGGAATCCCAAGTAGGCTATAGTAGAAGTCATAGAGGAACTTAGAAAATTCCCACAAGAATTCATGCAGGAAAAACTGATTGGTACAAAGTAAGCATCAAACCATGGCATCAACAGCAAACAGATTACTGGACATCAGGAAAATTCGGGCTCCTGATAGGAATGAGTGGGTGGCCAATTGCTGTTGTTACTGAGTGGATTTAATTGGCATTAATTGCCCAATTATTTATTGAGAATCTCCAACATACCAGTGACTGAGCCCTAAATAAGTCAGACAGAAGTCTTGCCCCCAAAAGGTCAGAATCCTTGATGAGGGATTGATTGAATTAACAAACTCAAAAGATTTTTGTCCCAACAAGTAGTTACTGCACTTTTTTTTCCTGATTTTTAAAAGCTGTAACACAAGCCATCAGCTGTCACATAAATCATGACTATCTGGCTTGCGCTGTCTCTCCATACAGTCACGTTGTTCTGTTACAGAGCAGACAACACAAGTCGCTATCTGGATGTCTTTTAAGTACCAGCTCATGTCTGTGTCTGCCATAGCTCACTATATTATGAGAAGCCCAAAATTTATATTCTTTCTTAAATTTAATTACCTGGTACTTTTCCTACAACAGCCTGTCTCCTATCAACATCTCAGATTTCATTTTGTTCACACATCTCTTATGTGTGTCCCCTTGATATTGATAATGACTGCTGGTATAAGCTCTTTTCTCCCTTCGGGACGGAAAAATATAATAAAGAAGGAAAACACAAAGTAACAGCCACATGTACGAATTATCCAAGTATCCATCCCCTATCAAGTGGATATTGGGGGAAATATAGCATGCATGCCAAAGTGTTAGCTCTGTGGAATAAAAGAGAAAAGCCTGGATCAAGGGACTGTGAGACAAAACTGTGAATAAATGAGCACAGGACTGGAATAAGAAAGGATAAATGGGTCTGATGAGAATTTATTCTACATTGAAGGGACTCTAATATTTAAATGTGGCTCGTGATCCCATTACTCTTTGTAAGCTTCGACACAACGATACTTTCCTTCTTACCAAAATCTCGTGAGTACACACAGCAAGAAATTTAGATAATTGGGTGATAGTTTATTTTTACTTCCTTTTGATTTTGCTCTATTAACATAGTTCCAAGTTAATGTCATCATAACTCATCATCAAAATTAAAGTTAGATTTTAAAAACCTACATCTCCTTTGAGAGGGGACTTTTAGATGTTACAGAAACTCAACCTTATGCTTACATCAAAGCTTTATGTTGAGATTGCTGGTGGGTTCCTCCTTTTGTCCTAGGTAACTGGTAGCAGAGGATCATGTGTCTTTGGCCCATGGCCAGTGCCAAAAGCATGAGAGTTAATTAGCGCAGAACTTAAACATTCTGGGCCCCTTGGTAATTTTGTTTCCTTTGGATTTCACAGATGGAAATAAAGTTTTATTTGTACCAAGGGGAAGAGAAGGATTAGTCATTTGGAATCACGGTATGCAAAAGAGGAAAAGAAAAATGGACCACTATTCATGAAAACCAGAAATCAGAGATCCTTACTCAAGCAAATTCCACAGAAATAATTATCTCAATTATGATTTTTAGGATGCAGACATTGAGCTGTGCCCTTTCCCTGAACCCTGCCTTTGGCTAGCAAGTTTTTGCAAATGGATAATTTTTTTGATGCTTCTTATAAAACTCTTACTCACACACTTAAGTAAGATACACTCCGTTTCTGTATGTATAATTTCTATTTATGACCGCTTGATGTGGCTGTGTGTTGATTGTTGTTTGTGGAAAAGATTGGTCATTTTTTTAATTAAATTTATTTATTGATTTTGCATTCTGACCACAGTTTCTCCTCCCTCTTCTCCTCCCATTCCCTCCCCACATCTCCCCTCTACCCCCCATAGCCCGCCCCAACACATCTCCTTTATTTCTGTTCAGAGAGAGGCAGACCTCCCGTGGATATCAACAAAGCATATCAAGTTAAGGTAGGACTAAGCACCTCCCCTTGTGTTAAGGCTGGGCAAGGCAGCCTAGTATGAGTAATAGATTCCCAAAAGCCAACCAAAGTGTTAGAGACAGTCCCTGTTCCCACTGATAGGAGTCCCACAAGTAGAGCAAGCTACACAACTGTCACATATATGTACAGGGTTTGGATCAGGTCCATGCAGGCTCTCTAGTTGTTAATCCCTGTGAGGTAGATTAGTTGTTTCTGTGGGTTTTCTTGTTATGATGTCCTTCACCCTTCTGCTTTCTATACAATCCTTTCTTCCTCTCTTCAGCTGAAGACTGATCATTTTGTGGTTAGAATTAGTCTGCAAACAGCATTTATTTTCTGGAATAATTAATCTGGGGATGGTGACAAGTCAATGGGACACCCATGGCACATTGAAATATAAGCTTTACATGCAAATTTTTGTCAAGCTCAGAACGATTTCCCTCTCCCTGGCTCGGAGTGAACCTATAGGTCAGGAAGATGCACTTACAGAGAAACAAATGAAACAGGGTTGCTATTTATGTCCTGAAGACTACAAAAGGCAACATTGCTTAGTGGTGCTGTGCAGAATTGGAGTACTTAAGAGATTTTGATGTGGATAAGCCCCAGCATAAGTTCGAGCTCTACTCGTGTCTGCCTGGGAGAGTGATGAAAGTCTCCTACGTATTATGTTTAATGACCAGTAATCTTAAAATATTCTCAAAGTATGACCCCAATAGAAATTATGGAAATAGATATGATTTTGCTAAAATTTGACTTTTAGTTACTAGTGGTCAGAGGTCATATTAAGACATGTTAAAATAATACTGGCCAAACAGAATATGATGACCTATTTGTGAGTTATGGAATCAATTATGCAGTATAAGAATAGCATTTGAATGAAATAAAATAGAAGAATGTCAGAACTCTATTTTACATCAGTTACAGCACCCTAATTGCTTGTATATCTTCTGCTGTATGGCTGCCCGTGTGCATTAAATTTTAATTCCTCACAATTATGAAAAAAGAAATGTCTACAGTTGTTTTTCTAAGAAACCATTATAACAATACAAGTTAAAAAAGAAAAATTCATAGCACACAGACTTCAGTCCAGCACTCTGGATAATGGGGACAAAAAAAAATGTTGATTGTCTTCCTATCTGTGACTGCCTGAGAAGGTCTCTGTCACCTTATTGTATCATACAGAGGCACTGAGCTGTCCTGTTGCACATGTATGGTCCATGGACACTCACCTGTGACATCATCTGGTTGATTATAAGACAAAAACTATTGGATTTGTGCATCTTTACGTATGTAAGAAGCATTGCACATGTACGGTCCATGGACACTCACCTGTGACATCATCTGGTTGATTATAAGACAAAAACTATTGGATTTGTGCATCTTTACGTATGTAAGAAGCATTTTGGAGCATTTTTCCTCAAAATCCTTGACATAGTGATGACTACTGATAGATTCTCTTTGTCTCCTCTGTGAACTCAGGCACTTGGTCTTTGGCTGTTGTTTTTGTTCAAAGAAAAAGGATGGCTACTTTGTGCTAATAAAGCCCTGGCACTTTGCCCTACAATTCATCTATCCTGGAAAGCTCTAGAGCTAATTATTTAAAGTCCATAATTAATATCTCTATATTCTGAAACAGAATGTAAAACTGTCAGCCCTATATTATCCTGGACCCCAATCTGTGTAAGAATGCATTAATGACCAGGGAGATATATTCCCTTATCAGGAAAAGCAGCTGTTCCCAAATATTGACTGAGCTGCATAATCATTTGAACCTAGTATATCCTTCAAAGAAGGACAATCATGTCCCAATGTCTATATTTTTCCTGTGATTTTTTGTGTTTTCCTTTGGGAATAAGAATTGTTCAAGTTCTGAATGAAATTGGTTGATGTGTTAAATCATCCATATTTGAATTTATGAAGGCTTTGACATTAGATCAGGAAATGTTATCTGTATATTGTTTACTAACACTTATTCCAGCCATAAATTCAGTTTTTATACTAGAACTTTTATTTGTGCGTGCATGTGTGTGTGTGTGTGTGTGTGTGTGTGTGTGTAGGTTCAGGAAGACTTACACAACCATAACATTTGTTTTATTTTCTAGAAAGAAAAACAGATATTCTGCATTCAATTTACTCTAAACCCTTTAAATAGAGAAAATGGTGCACACACACACACACACACACTCATACAAATACACACAAGCCATATGATATTGCTGATATTTGACATTTTTGTCCTGTAAAGTAGTGATTTCATGTAGTTTATTACAATATTACCTTTCAAGAAGTAGGATGATATCATATATCCAATTTGCAGAACTTGTAAAAACAATAGTCTAGGTTCTCTGAGATCAGGCAGGATTACATGTAGCCCAATCCTTTCTCCATTCTTATATTTAACAAATACTTTTCTAAGTTACTCTTCAGGTTGGAGCACCAGTCAATCAAAGAGATAGCAGATGTACACTCTTAAGGTTTGTGGTGCTTTTAAATTTTTGTCTTGATCAACAGCAACCTGAGAACAAACAAAGCGTGTTACATGCTTATCTTGCTCACCAAGTGACACAAAAATTAACTGTCACAAATGCATTCATTTTTCTGAAACATTCTCCAAGCTTGCTTGGTACTGCCACCAGCCAGTGTTTTTCCTTTCTTATCCCTGTATTTGTTCCTGAACAAATTCACCTGACAGTCAGCCTGCCAGGACAATTTAATCTTTCTCGGGTTTTGTTCCCCAATCTTTAATATTGATGGGTTTCTGCAAGTATTTAACCACCTCAGTTCTCCCTGTACCTTGAAGACTCTCATGCAAGTGTTTCAGCGTTTTAGCTGCACCAGTATTGATTGAGAAAATAGGAGATGTTCACCTTTTTTTTTCATTTGTGGAGGTAGAATAACACGTAGTTGGGGTTGCCTGTACACTCTCCTCGTCGTAAGACATTCACTGAAATGTTCGCCTTTGGTCCTGCCCCGCTCATCCATATTATTAACATTAGAGGTTGCCTCGCATGGTATTTCTTTTTCTGGGTCCATGGTTGACAGCACTGAAATGGCTGTATCTTATTGCCACTCCCCAATGCTACACATCTTTTGTTTCCCCTGAGGTAGTCTCATTGTGTTCCTTCATAACTTTCCTGCCTATGTTTACTGTGCTGATGCTACATGCCCTGAACCAGTACAGCAGGATGATGGACAGAAGCAAGCCAGAGATGCTCAGCCTTCACAGTATTGTAGGAATCACTCACCCAGGAGCTTCAAATACATGCCTGGCTTCAAACCCAAGATTCAAGTGCACTGGTCAGAGCAGGTTGTTAGGAATTTAAGCAACTCCCAAAGGGAGCTTAATGTCCAGAAAATACTAAGACACATTAATTTATGTTAGTAAGACTCCCCAGCATAGGTATATGTCTGTAGTTCACTAAAGCCAAGCCCCAAATGTAGGGTCGACAGAAATCTAATATTTGTGTTCATGATCAGTAACCACTTTAGAATCATGCTGGTTGTCATTACAAAGTTTTCATCATCCGCCATCTGTGCCAGCCCCATCAGAATGAGTCTCAGGTTTCGACTGGGTGAGAAACATTATCCATAATGGCCTTCAGGACACTCTTTGGTAGCCACACTAGATCATTCTGCTCAGCTGACAATTTGGGCAGCTTTCTCTTGAGAGTAATTAGCATCTGTGTAAAGATGTAATCACCTGAAGCAGCTATGTAAGCAAGGCCGCTCTCAAGAGCTTTTGTTTCCAACAGCAGAGAAATTGTATTACAGCAGCATTCGCCAGCATATCTGAGGCAATCAATGTAATCAGTATGAGAATGAAGCATTGTGGGACCAAATAAGAGAAAGAAATTAATTTCTATTGAGTATCTACAGCGGGTTGGTTCTCTTAGGCAAAGGAAGACTAATACAGGATTTTACCCAAGCTCCTTTGCGTCTTTGCCCAGTTCCTATGGCTGCTGCTGGGGTTCACCAGTCAGAGGAAAAGACAGACAAGAAGTAGCTCCAAACACGTAAGTGATTCCTAGGTTAATCACTGTCCATCCGAGCTGTAGCATTATTTGGAATGCGTCTCAATTTTCATGGATGGTAACATGTTGATTTCGAAACAAAGATGGCTTTCTTTCTCTGTGACATTATTCACTTTTCTTGCCAGTCATCACTACTTCATTAATAATCCAGGTCTGGTTGTTTCGTATGTCACACAGAGTACTACTGATGTAATCATAGTATACTTTTACCTCTTGCTATCATTGTGCATTGTACATGGGAAGGGTTGGAAGGCTTTTGTCAGACTCAGCAGTGATGTTTCAGGGCCTCCATGTGTCAGATGCTCTTCACTAAAAAGCATTAAGAGACCGGTTCAGCAAATGTATTTCTTTTTCATATCCTAGTCTGTCTTCTCTCATGTGAAATCTCCCAACCCCTCTGTAACTTTGATAAAATATTTCTAAGCACTGACTTCCACCTAGAGAGATTTTCTTTGGGGAGAAGTCATAGGGGAATCATCCAAAGACATGGCCATTTCATATTGATATCAATTATAAGAGGAAAGCATAAAATCATAGCTCTGCTAGGCTTCTGCTTTGTTATAACATCAATAAAACTCCTGGTTAAGGGCCTTAAATACTCTTGATTATTGTTGTGGATGACTGTTTGTTTTCTCATTGGAGGATAAAGTTTTATTGACAAGTTAAGGAGCTCTGGTAAAGATATCACCAGAGTTCTTCACCAAGAGCAGCTCAGACGGCCTGGGAGTGGGTAGGTTGTCATAGTGGGCTTAGCCTCCACCAAGCTTTGGTAGGTGGAAATTGCCTGCTCCAAATGATGTCCGCACTTCTGATACTGCCTAAGTCAGCTTGCACGTCCCATGACTCAGCTGGGTTTTAGTAGAGCTGATCACAGACAAGATCTGCTGCAGCTGGCATCCACTGTGGGCCTCTGGTGGTTGTTTTGCAGCTGATAGCAGATGGGGTTCCTAAAGGAAGGTCCGTGCTTTTTCTCCTGGCACACAAGACCACGAGACTTAAGTTTCTATATCAACACCTGTGTGGAGTAAGCCCCAGACTGCTCTCTGAAGATTGTTTACTGATCCGTGCTGTCCTTTACAGCCGATGTGCTCTCTCTCTGAGAGAGAGAGAGAGAGAGAGAGAGAGAGATTCTCTCTCTCTCTCTCTCTCTATCTCTCTCTCTCTATCTATCTTTGTGTCTCTCTGCTTTGTCTACTCAACTCTAATTTAGCTAAACCCAGAAAATGGGTCAAGGAATCAGAAAGGCAAAGAGCAAATAACTCAGAAATGCATCCTTGGAAATCCCATGCTCCAAAAGAAAGAGAAATGGAGTTTGGCGTTTTTACAGGCTGCACAAACGTGTGGTCCCAATATTCTCAAATCCTAAGGCTCAGAAGCCTTTGACTTTGTGTATATTTCTGTGATTTCATCAGAAGAAACCAGGAAATCTACCTAGCCCAAGACAGCATGAAACTTAGTGTATCTCAGATGTGATGTGGAGCAACTTCAGTATGTCCTCGTAAGAACCAGCAGATCATCTCTCAGGTTAGTTTCCAGGTAAGCAGAAATCTGTTTGATTTTCCCATTTAGGATGAAGAGCCCATTTCACAGTAATTAACAGTAGTCAATAAAACTATACTAAGAACAAAAATATAGCCTTTCAGAGTAACTCCTGTGAGTTTCATCATTTCTCACCCAGGATGACCCAGATAGCTAACTTACTAGGATTCTATAATCATCTTCAAAGAGACATTTAACTGAGAGAGAGACAGACAGACAGATTGTTAGTTCCAATCATCATGCATTTCTACTTTGCTGATATTTTCTTGTATCATTGACCAGTGGCTTACTGTGAACAAAAAGAAGGTGCTGGTATCTTGATTTGCTAAAACTGAGTGCAAGTAGCTCATGACCCACCCAGAGAAGACAGCTGTTTTGTTTCTATTGCTTTTATTCGCCCCAGAGGGGAAGAAAGAAAAAGCTCCTAGAATTTGCCTTGCTGTACTCTGGTTTTGTCTCCCTCCGTTTGTTCTTCTTCCCTATTTTGAGAAAGAAAAAGAGGGAAGGAAGCAATCAAGTGAGGGAGACAGAATGCCTGGGAAGGAAAATAAAAACGCTGAAGAGGAGAGGGTGGAGGAGAGAGGAGCCTCTTTCAGAGGCCTTATGATCCTATGGGCTTCTCAACCTTCCTAATGCTGCTACCCCTTAATATAGTCCCTCATGTTGCAATGCCCCCAACTATAGAATTATTTACCTTGCTACCTCATAATTGCAATTGTGCTACTGTTATGAGTTGTAATGTAAATATCCGATATGCGGGATAGCTGATATCTGACCCCTATGAAAGGGTTGTTTAACCCCCAAAGGAGTCATGACCCAGAGGTTGGGAAATGCTACTGTAGCCTAATAGAAGGTGAAAAAGATGCTGCTTCCAGGAACGTGGCTAGACAGCTGAAGCTGGCCTAGTTAGAGCTGTCCATTCTCATGACCCTCATGTCCACAGTGACTTTAGAGAAACCTTAGAACCTCTCATCCTTGCTTACCAAAGAACGACCAAGTCATTTCAAATCAAAACCTTGCAGATGGTTTCACATCAAATCTTGATAGCTCTAAAAAGGAATAAAGAGGACCAAACACTACCATTTCTTTCCCTAAGCAGGGGGTCGGTGGAGAATCTTTGAAACACCCCAGCAATAATCTTGGTTTCTTCACAATTTGTCTGATGCTGGCCTTGGTTAAAAGAGAAAAGCTTTCAGTAGGAGGCTAAAATATCAAAATTACAACTAACCCAGCAGATATCTTGTGGATGTTTACATTAGGTAAAGGAAGAACAAGTTAGAATTTCACTGAGCTTAATTTCCCTTCCCTCCTTGAGTATTCCTGAAATGGAATTTAGTGCCACAGTTCTCTGCAGTCTTTGTCAGGGAAGAACATGGCTGCCTTCCTATAGGGCACTGGACTGTAGGATAATATAAAAGCATCTCCCATGCCCTGCCAGCTCCCAGTCCCTAGATGCTACCACGGTACTCACATATGCTGGCACCGAGTGGCACGGGCTGGAAGGTATAAGAAGCCATCAAGCAAAAGTGAGAGGGTCTAGAATTTTGAAGAACAGTGGAGTGTTCGTTCCACATTGGAGGTGGAGGGAGGTGGAAAGCTTCTAGTTCAACTAAATTATTCAAATCATGATTTTGCCATTTTCCAGCCTGATGATACCTGCTGATGTGTTTAACCTTCTGAATCTGGTTTCTTCCTCTGCAAACCTGTGACAATGACATGTGATTCCTGCCTCATGGGGTTGTCCTTAACAATAAATCAATGATTAGACATGAAGCATACAGTACATCTGTCACACGGTCCCACTCAGACACTAAGTGTAACCGGCAAACAGGGCTAGATGTAAACCCCATGAAAATATGAGAAATTTCTTGAGCTCCAATGTTGGTAGATTTTTTTTTTCCATTTTGTCCTATGCCTTTCTGATCAAGGAGTGGGTGGAATGAAGACCATGATGATAAAAGATATTTTTCGTTGATTGCACTGATATTCTAAACTGATATTCAGTGACTGACAGAATAAGGCTTGCTGTAGTCCTCTGGTCTGTCTACTCACCAATGAACTGGTTTTAAACTATTCCAGTAGGAAACCCTGATCCAGCATGTACTTTTGGAACGCATATGTGCTGTCTTTGTTATATTAGCGTGAGCTGGGAACACGAGCCTGCTTGAGGCTGTGGTCCTGAGTGTTTATCAGTCTCCCTTTGTAACATCCAGCACAGAGGTGGTGTCAGTGACACCAGGACGATGGGTTCTGGAAAAGAGGAGGGTTTTTTTTTTAATTAATTTACATATTGCTGCAGAGGGAGGCACACACCTGCCACAGCATGAATGTGAAGGCCAGGAGGCAATTTAGCTGAGTAGAACTCACATCTTCAGACTCGGTGACAAGTACCCTCGCCCTTGGAGGACTCCTGAGGCTCTTGCTTTGAGGGTTGCTTTTTGCTTTTGTTTTCCAGCGCTACCAGTGTTGTGCCACGGGCTCCAACCCCAGCTACGAGGGAAACTGTTCTGTGGATCGATAGTGACAGTTTATTGTGGTTATTTTTAAAATCCACCTTTGACATGTTTTTATATTTTATTTATTTATGTCTCAAAGTAGGAAACTAATGGTCCTGTTCAAAACCAGGATAGCCATGCTGAAAACCCCCGCCAGCCCTCTGACGACAGGCTTAATTCTGATTGGCATCATCCTTGCGATTTTAATCCCTCCTGCCTGGCAGAGAGCCTTTACTTTGGATTAAAATTGTGTCTGTCAGAACACGAGTGATTAATTGCAACTAGAATTAAATTAATACCACACTTAGTATTTGAATTCGCATGTTATAGAAAGGATAGATGTGTATACAGTGCAGGGCCCAGCAAAAACACTTCTGCCCACTGTGTTACAGATAATTCAAGAATCAGTCACAGTCAGAAGTTAATATATTCGATACTGGTGTGGGGAGGGGACATCAGTGACTCGTAGAAGCTAGCTAAGACTCCTACTGAGAATTCATTAGCTCCAACAAGGTATGATACAGGCAAGAAAAATTCTACCAACACACTTTAAAATGAGTACTTGTACTTACTTGGTGGTGGGGCTGGATTGTACAACTGTGTATTTCGTAAGAGGGGATTGACTGCTTGAAATATATCAGGGAGGTTGGTGAAACTATGCCAAAAATGGAAGGAGAACTCAACACAAGTATTAAAGACGTTGAGTGAGATCGTACTAAATTGTGTTGAGACGTGTTAAAATATAGCAGTTCATGGCTAAAGCGGCTCAGAATTTCTTCACCATTGCTAAGATGTGATCCAGCTCTAAACTAAAAGGAAAATGGCTGTTTATTCCATAGAAACAGTGGGAAGATTCAAGATTATAAAATTACCTCTTAGAAACAAAACATTTCTCTTGCTTCTGAACATAAATACTATGAAAATTACCTCTTAGAATTCTGTTAAACCATCTTTTTAATTTTTTTAAACAATTTTATTTTACACACCAATCCCAGTTCCCTCTTCCTCCTGTCCTCCCACCTTCTCCCCACCCCCCCATCCGCTCCTCAGAGAGGGTGAGGCCTCCCATGGGGAGTCAACAAAGTCTGTCACATCACTAGAGGCAGGACCAAGGTCTTCCCCCCATATCTGCGCTGAGCAAAGTATCCCTCCATCGGGACTGGGTTCCAAAGAGCCAGAACATGCACTAGGGATAAGTACTGGTTCCACTGCTATTGACCTTACAACCTGCCAGAAACAGCCTGCTAGAGCTTGTGGAAGCTCATTGACTAACCGACAGCCGGGGAGCCAGCATAAGACCGAGCTAGGCCCTATGAATGTGGGTGACAGCTGTGTGGCATCTTGTTATTTTTAGTACATAAAGCTCGTTCTTTAAAAAGAATTTTAGCTCCTCTCTATAGGCCAAGTTATAACGGCTGAGACTGGATTTACTGATACACACTATCTTCTAGCTAAAAGGTTCCAATCTTTATTTGTTTCTGACAGAACATTTTGCCATCATATTTTTGTCATATGAATCTTGTTAAGACCAAGCAGTGTAAACTTGGTATCAATATACATTAGTAAGATATCTATTTACTTAAACACTCCAAAAATACTCTTGTTTAAATTTTCCAAGATATTTTTTCTGAACATAATGAGGAAACAGTAAATATCTTCTTAGCCACATTTTTCAGATGAAATCATTTAAAGTAACATAGTCAAGATGGCAACTTCCCAAGAATTCTGTATGGTGATGCCCAACCATAAGCAGACACCCAGTATTGTTCCCACTTTAATCCCTGCTCTTTTCTCCAGTGTAAATGAAGCTGCAGAATAATTCTTGAATAACCTTTTAATTAACTATAAGCACTTATGACATAAACAGGTTACCTGTTTGTCATATTTGAGGGACTAGAATGATAACAGATATACCTTCTATCCACTATAAAAATTAAATTCTATTAACAAAATAAAAATAAAAATTAAATTCTGAACACAACCTCCCCCCCACCACCCACCTAAAGCCAAACTGATGTAACCATAGAATATTTTGAAATGTCATTCAACATTTCTGGACAACTTAGAAGATAACTAATATCTTAAAATCAAAACTTAGTGCTTAGTAACCTATAACAGACATGCAAAAAACCAGTAAAAACAAAGCAACATGAGATCAAGTCTACAAAAATACTATTTGAGTTTGTTTCTGACCATCTAATACTAGGCGTGGCTCTACCCTTAAGTGTGGTTTAATATAACCAGCAAGACTCCATGGAAGAAACTAAGTTTTTAGGATTTTTGAATTTTTTTGCTTGGTTGATTTTTGGGTTTTGGTTTTGGTTTTGTTTGTGTTTTGCAAACATTTTGGTTTTGTGTTGTTGTTTGCTTTGTGAGCATTTATTAGTAAGAGACAGCTTCTTGGTTACTGGTGGGAGATAGTGTTCCCACACCTCTCTGGAATCTGGGACCCAATAGGCTTGAAACTGTGCTGTCCCTGTGTGAGCTGCCACAATCTCTGTGACTTCATTTGTGCCTCAGTTCTGTTGTGTCTGCAAGATTCCTTGAAGTCATCCATCCCTCTGGCTCTAACAATGTGTGTTTCTTGTGCTGTTTTTGGTTTGGTTGGTTGGTTGGTTTGTTTTGGTTGTTTGTTTGTCTGCTTGTGTGTTTTCAAGAGACAGAAGTGGGTAGGGAAGTGAGGAAGATCTGGGAGGAATTGTAGGAGGGGATACATGATCTGAATATTTTTGTATGAAAAATAAATTTTTCAATTAAAAATCTTAAGGCTTAACGCCCCCCCCCTTTAGAGCAAACTTTAACTCCAGATTATTTTATGAAGAACAGAGCATACAAGTTCTATAAGGCAAGACAGAACTGCAGCTGGAGAGAGTGGAGGCTCTCCCCACACTCCATCCTAACCTTTGAGAAGATGGTGTGCTATTCCTGACTATATAAAAGCTACCCAGAGTTGGCATACCACGGTTATCTGACTAATTGCTTTGTGAAGTGCTTTTAGAAAAATTGGAACTGAGAGGCACTCTGTGCTACCAATTTATGGTCTATTCTTAGTGGCAATGATGTCCCTAAGAACAGCACCTTGTAGAGTCTGTGTTTTCAGATGCTAATATTTCAGTCAAAGTGATGCAGATTTTAGAGGACTCTCTCGCTGAAAAGCATGGTGTTCTTTTTTGGTTTTTCTGATGGGAAGATCATCATCTGACTGTTGATTTTGCACTTCAACTTTCTTCATCAAAATAAACCCTCCCCCCTTGCTCTGAATTTAAATGAAGCTATGGTATAAGTACTAACTGAGAGGTTTTGCTTTTGGTAATTTCAAGGTCCTTTAATTCTATTTTAACTGTGTTCTCTGCTTTAATCGCCTGCATGGCAAAACAACTAAAATATTTAAGAAAAATACCGCCTGTGGCAGGGTGCATATGAATGTTTACATATCTTCTCTTTTCATGGACAAAAATGTATCTTTGATTTGTCCCCACCATTCAATCAAATTTAACAAAAACTCCCTTTAATCCTTTGGTGACTAAAGTTTGAAGAGAGAGATTAATTAGATGGATAAGGTATGTTTGAGGGATAACAAACACAGCCCAAAGACTAACATAAGAGCCATCATGGTGATTTGCTTTCTGCAAATTTATTAAAATTTTCACCTCTGTAGAATTTGCTCTTAGTTCAGGCTTCTTTTTCAGGAAGGCAGTGGACTTTTGAACTCACAGTGAATTACTTCTTCTTGGCTTTCTCTCCCATGCTTGTGTTTTTATTATGACACAGCATTAGGCTTGGAATAATGCTGTCTCATCATTGTAAAATGTCATTTGCTAATGAAAATCGAATCTGGCTTTTGAACCACAGTTTGAATAGCTAGGTAATGATCCCTACAGAAAATAACGCCATGCTGAGATGCCCCTGCTCTCTTACACCTGGAGCTTACTGCATTTCTACCCTGTGTCTACTATGACTAAGAATGTAGTTTAACAGCACTAAATGCATTACATTCCCTTAATGACTGTATTCCTAGAGTCCCGGATTCACTGAGTCTTTCCCTTGGGACCCTTCTATTGTCAAACTAGATAAAGAGGTAAAGTAAGACAGACAGAGAAAAATGTCGGAAGACAGGAAAAACAATCCAGCAGCCTTGAATGTTTGCTCACATTGTTAAGAAAATGATTTCATTGCACGTTCAATATTGGGCTTAAAAAAACATCTTGTTATATTGAGATGAGTGTGGCATGCCATTTTAACTGGAGTACCTGTGTCCTGGGTTTATGCAGTACCTCTCACCTCCTGAGGAGTGTGTTATAAACTATAGGGAGCCAGGAAATCACCTTACCCACAGCTGGAGTGGGACACAGCACTTGTTTAACAGACTACAACCATACTGAGAAATCATTTAAGAAAGGAATTGCATAAGACTACAGCATCCAAAAGAAACTACAGGGGGTAAAGAAAAGCAGACTATAATCTCTTGACTTGGAGTTTGGCCAGGATATTCAAGTCAAGCACTTCATTCCATTTTTTTTTTTTGCCCTGAAAATAAAAAAAAAAGATAAATAAATAAATCTCGGTGCTTTTGACTCAGCAATTGGTGTCTTGAAATTTCAGTACTACTGTCGTATGAGATCTATTATCCTAGTAACTTGGCAACTGCTGATCAAAAAATTGACTTGAAACAAAAACTCTAGGCTATGATGTTCTAGTATTCACTGTCCTGCATTTGGGATCCCTCGTATATTTCCCTTCCATATTGGGATTGAACCTAGGGTCTGGCATATGCTAGGCTATCTCTTGACCACTAAGAAATATCCTCAGCCTTGGGTTCTCTCTGTGTCTCATTGCCAAATATAAGTCCTAGACGGTGTAAGTGACGAGGCAAAGTGTATGTTATTTAAAATCATATTCTAGAATACAGAGTTTTCTAATGCCCGGTGACCAGGAAAAAACATTAACTTAAAACTCAGTGCAAATTTAGAAAGAGGTAGTGGGGTTCACAGACTAGCATAGTGGTAAAGTCGATCTGTCCATGTCATTGATTCATTTTTGCTGCTATTTATTTTTATCTTATGTGTATTGGTGCTTCCCCTGCATGGATGTCTGTGTGAATGTGTCAGCTCATTCGGAGCTGGATTACAGATAGTTGTGAGCTGCCACGTGGGTGCTGGGAATTGAACCCAGGTCCTCTGGAAAAGCAGCCAGTGCTTTTAACTTCTGAGCCCTCTCTCCAGCCCTACTGCTAAACTTTTCATACAGAAGACTATCTACTGCATTGCAGATTTCCCCAAATATAGGAACAGTGAAGATCATTTTCCCGGTGAATTACATAAAATTCTGGTCTCCTTGGGAAGAAATATTGTGCTTTGTAACATGTTAGGGTCTCTATCTTTGATGACGTAAGCTTCTTTTGTCCATTTTTAAGTATTGACAGTCTATTTCATCGTATATAATCCTATAGATACAATTAATTTCTATAATAGGCTTGGAATCAGATTAGAGCTACTTTTCTTTAATTTGGTAGTTTTTAATCATCATTCCTTTAGTATGATTAATTTCTTTTGTTCCATTTTAAAGCAACAGTTGTCAGCATCTTGAAAGGTGTCCATTATATAAAGAACCTGTTATGAGTGAGAGAGTCACAATTAGACATGAGTGGACATACAGTTTAGTGGTCATATGCTTGACATGTGTGAGATTTTCAGGTTCAACAGATGGAACAAAAATTTTAAAATAAAATAAAGTAAAATCATAACAAAATTGGTAGCCTCCATCTTTAAAGAAACAATATTTCCAATAAAATGACATTTTCACTGTTTCCAAATATATAATGATCCTACCTATTGAAAAAAATATTTCAGTGTATTTAATGCATATATAGAGATAAATGTATGCAAATTTTGATTTTTAGGTATTAGTAATGAAAATTTATGATGAAAATAATGAGTACCCATGAGTGTGACTTGGTGGTAGAACAACCGCCTACCAACAATGTGTAAGGGCCTGATTTTGGTCCTAAAACTTCCAGTTATATAAAGAAATAACATAAAGATGGTGGTAATGTGTCATATACTTCAGCTAATTTTATCTTCTGTTATGTCCCTAATAAATTTGATGATTTGGATACAATGGGCATAATTCTTTAGAAGAGGGATAGAAAATATTGAGCTCCATACAACATTTGCCATCATCTCTATATTATTGTTTCCTTGAGTTGACATAAGTAATTGTATGTAATTAAAATTCCAGGAGCATATTATACTTAAGATATATTTTGTTGTTAGCTTTAGGTTAAATAAAGATAATATAGCTATGATGCTGCTCTCGGTTTGTGGTAGTTCATTAGAAAGTCAGCAACTACTAATAAACACAGGGTAAAAATAACTGAGTTTGGTTATATCTGTGAGAAAGCTCCATATCATTTTTGAATGTTTATGTTTCAAGTTCCTTTAAGCTTCCTATCTTGTTTTGCTTCATAAAACCATTATAGTGAAATATAATTTCTGTAGCTAGATTAAAATAACTTGAAATAAATGGAGCAGTAAGGTTTTGGGGAGCACCCTCTTTTTCTGTTGTAAGTCATAGATTAAACACAGCGGACTCTAGAATCTATTCTATGACCCTAGTTTGGTGAGTAATAGTTCAAATAACCTCAACTTCCAAAACACTTGTGCAAACGGCGATACTTCACTGCCTGTGAAGACGTGAACCCTCATAAAGAAGCTCCTAGCTTTATGATCCCAACAAAGCTCTCTCGCAGCCCGCTGAGTCCTAAGAAGCAACAAGCCCTTCCTTCCTGTGACAGTGCTAATTTGATTTGCCCTATATTCCATCCAGGGTTTCATACAACAGTTAAATGGTAACCACATACAAAGATCACTTATACAAGGCATAGAATTGAAGTACTAGAGTACTTGTACCATCCCGGGAACTTGCTCCAGGCCTTCCAGTACAGTAGCGTGCCAACCGTCAGGACCTGTTTGACTGAACTTCCCAAATGTTGGCTATTTATCAGAAATGGTTTCCTTAATTCTCTGGGGTTGTAATGCACAATGAGAATGATAAGAAAGGAAGGCAGAAGCTACACTGTCCTCCCATGATGCTTAGGCAGTAAATACATCCATGGAGTACCCAGGTGTGTTGCTAGAAATGGTAGCAGTTCAGACCTATAGGTCTGCCTTTTTGTGTCATTTGGCTCTTAGGAAGGATGAGCAGTATTTGTTGCCGTCTTCTGAGTGTCCCTGGAATGGCATCTAACCCATTTTCTCTATTTCTGTACATATATATTTTGGTATGTTATCTGTTCTTTTCTTGGGCGAGGTGGGGTAATTGAAAGATGCTACGTTAAGATTAGGGGGTACAGAAAGATAGTAGGAGAAACCTCCAGAGTGCAAAGTGTAACTTAACAAGAGTGATGTGGTAGAAGATAAGGAGAAGGACCAGGCCACATCAGAGCTTATGGTGATATTATCTTGGTTAATTTTTTCTGAAGTACAGTCTAGTTATAGGTGATAAATGTTTTTCAGTGATTAGTGAAGTCAATTAATAAATAGCTGCCGATATTTTGTTATTCTGTGCATTTTGTAGCCACCGGAGAGTTCTAAAAAAAAATAAAAGAAGTAATTTGCATCCACATTAATGTATCCTAGCTCCTATGCTCATTAATATTTCAGCTTGTGAAATTTGTGTTTTCAGCCTGAAATTATTCACGGTTACCTTGTTGGCCATTGTTCAGCAAAAAGGCTGTTGCTACTGACAGCCTGGCATCAGGCCAGGAGAAACTGGGCTCTGAAGAGAATCAAGCTCCTCCCCCTTAGGTGAGGGGAAATTGTGTGACTAAATATAACAATTATTTAAATCTATCTGCTACTCACAGGCCTTCTTCACCCCCTCCTGCTCTGTAATGCCATTGTAATTGCTCTAGGCTGTGCTGACCTCTCTGTCCCCTGTACTTCAATAGTTGATTCAGGAAGACTTGAAATTAAGATATTCTCTGTAAGGTCATGTATAAGTTCATCAGTTAGCTCATGGAAACTATTTTCCCAGGAGAAAACAAAAGTTTTACATATGTATGTCTTTAGTATATGTTTTCATTATTATTATTACTATTTTATAGAATCTATAAAACTATTAAAGATCATATAGCAGAAATAGCAGAAACTTGGTGTATTTGAGGTGATATTTATGTCTTAGTATCTATAATTCCTCCTTTGAACAGATAGATCATTTGAACTCAAGAAATATTAGAGGGTTAAGAATGTAAAGAAAAATGGGTAATAAGCATACATCTCTTAATACTAATCTTGATACTAGTAGTCAAGAAAAAGTTTCAGTATCAGAAGATGAATAGAAGATTTAAAAGCTTAATTCTTATTAGAAAGGCAACCAGAACAGTTCAGAGAACAGTGTCACTAAAGATAGACTGATTGTAGTTAAATGGTACAAGAGTTGCCTATTGTGTGTGTGGTTGATGAACTGATATCTGTTCATTCGATATAGGACAATAACAGCAGACCAAAGAAACAAGTCTATTCAAGTCCATCATGGAGAAACAACTACTTTAATTGGAATTAACCCTAAGAGTATGAGCACTTTATGGATGGCTAAACCACTGAAGGAAAAACAAAATCCACCTGTCCCCAGGAATGGCTACCTGTAAATCCTTGGGGAGAAGAGACACAGTCTTGAGAGCTCCCCTGATGATGAACAATTCATGTACCCCATCCTGTGAAGATTTTCTTTGGCAATCATAGCTGCTGATAGTTCAAGATACAATTGCCTGACATGCTCAGAGAATAGCATTCCATAATCACCCTTCCTTCTGGCTCAGATAGCCTTTTCACACCCTCTTCTACAATATATCCAAGTCTAGGAAGAGGTGATGGAGATGGCCTGTTAATAACTGACCAGTCAACAGCAGCTTGTGCTCAGTGCTTTGAGTTGTAGTGGGTTTCTGCAGTTAATGTTACACATCACATACTACATACATACATATACATACATACATACCCATATATACATATATATACATACAGTATCGATAGAAGATAGATAGATAGATAGATAGATAGATAGATAGATAGATAGATAGA